>LR736883.1:4633593-4692052 GCA_902654985.2 Oryctes borbonicus
TGTTTTTATGTTTTTATGTTTTTATGTTTTTATGTTTTTATGTTTTTGTTTTTATGTTTTTATGTTTTTGAAAAATCACGTTGGTTTTTATGTCGAAGGTCAGATAAACCATCATCTGCATTGGAATGCACTTGACAAAACAACGTTTCGAAAAACAATCTTAAAAAATTAATATAGAAGCAAATTTAAAAACCATTAAGTTATGGCACAGTGTTAAAGTAATTTGAAACACTTGGAAATTAAGAAAAACGAAAATTGAAGATAAGAACATTCAAAAAGGAACCGAGGAATATAGTTTATCAAACTTCTTACATCCTCTTGAAAATGAAACTCAAATTCACAATTTGAAGTGCATATTAGATACATAGCTATTCAGTTAGTTTTAGTTGACACCCTTCATTTCTTTGTCCCCTAAGAATAAAAAAAAAACAAAAAATAGAGTTTCAACAACACAAAATAGAATAATATTCTGCTTTGTTGGAAAACTTTTAGTTAAGTTAAATCAATACGTATGGAAGAATTATGTGATGAAATATATGAGAGCTGCATTCACGATTGTAATAAGTGAATCGGCATTTATATCAGACGTATTGGAAATCCGGTTAAAATAGGATGACAATAAAATGTGAATGTGGATCGACCGTTAGGTCTATAGGAACAAGAAGGTTAAGTTTTCCTAAAAGCCAAGGGCAGTCAATCCCATTGTTAAGCAAAGAATATAAGAGTGACGTCTCTTGTGGTAGGAAGTGGATGGAGGTCGAACCTAGCCAATAAAAGGCAGGTTATATTGGTAATTTCGCGGGGGATAACATTCTTCAAAAAGCAAGTAAAGACATTTTAGGAATGTTCTTTGAATTGATTCGATAGCGTTAACATGTACCTTATAAATGGAAAACTATTCCAGATCTGCATATTCAAGAGAACGAATTAACGACTTTTCGTTAATTTTAATTTTAATTTAATTAATTAATTAATTTCGTTAATTCGTTAATATAACACAATTCTTTAATTGTGTTAATGATTTTATGTTGCGAATGTCACGGCAGTTCCGGTATGTAAAACCGTATAGTTTGAGAGTCTCGTGCTCATTGTGAGATTGAAATGTGTCCAGAGAACGAAAAGACAGGCCAGATCCCTGACTAATGTAGAATTTTCTATTAGGGTATCGCTTATAAAATAGTTATAGTCAATTACTTGCACTTTTCGGGTACGATGGAGGCTCACATATAAATGTTGAGGAAAAGATTATTCTAACAATCTCATGCGAAAACATTGTTGAAGCACATCGCCAGCATCTACGGATCTTATGGTGGAGAATAATTTGAGGTCGTCAGCTCAGCGAACATGAGTTTCTCGTAACCGATGACATTACAGCACAAATTTAAGTTTATGTTAAACGATGTATTTTGTAAGAATGTATTCATGGCACTCTCGATTAAATATGAATATCAACTTTCTTATTTCAAATAGTATAGCCGGTACAAAGTATTCCAAAAACCTAGTGAGAACACTAATATATTCAACGAAAGAAAAGTAATAAATGGCAACCCCTATTTTTAAGAGTGTCTACATATTTTACTTTAATAAATGCAGTACCTATAGAATGGGCTTCTCAGGCCGCACTAACATATTGGCACACCGGGGCCGCCACGAATTCGAAATACTTCAGCCCCACCTGTACAAGGGTATGTATTGTTAGTTGTCTACTGGACAAGAATTTATGAAACAGATACCAAAAAAATGAAATAATGAATTATCGACTAATAACTTTTTGATAACAATGGTAAAGGAGCTTAAATGGGAGACGTTAGCATTATAACGACTTCTGTCAGTGTATTTTGCCGTTTTGTACTTTCTTTACATACGTAAAGTTACTTATTAAAAGTATGCAGAAAAATTCGAAGCTTGCTTGTACCTGCAAATACAAATATACCAATAGAACACATAAGAAAATTCCTAGAAATAATAGCCAAAAAATAATTTAACAAATATGTCAATTTAATATTTAATTTTTTCAAATTCAAAACTTAATAAAACATACTTGCGGCTGATTTACATGTAAATACCCACGTGCGTGTATGTGTGCGTAAAATCCTCTTCTTGCTTTCTGTCAAAGGTCTATGTTCTTTTCGATTAATCTTTTGATAAGATGTCTTCATCGGCTCCGGATGGTTTTCAATTTAATTTTCGGTTTCTTTGTTTTCAAATGATTCTTTTAATACTGTTTTGTAGTTTAAATATTTGTTTTTTTTGCCTAAATACTTAAAAAAAAAAAATTTCTGTCAAACAATGCTTATTGTCTCTGACTGTTTACCCATCTTTACAGGAATACCTATCATTTCATTATTGATTCATTCAATGCATTCACTATGATTTATTAGCGCTAGTCCTACTCAATTTAGGACATATTATGAGATAATCTCGTGGGTGGTTTATCAGAATTGACCTGGTGGTAATTATTTATTAACAAAAACGGAACTTTACAACACTTTTGGTATTCAACGCTATGTTAGTCTTTTTTCATGACACGTGATACTACTCCTTCTTCATCCGACATGTACAGTGGCGGCGTGGTTTTTTGGCGCGTTCCGAAAGACGGAAAGAATATTGTATTGTCTATTTTTGCAATTATCAATATCAATTTATTTTTTGATTCAATTAAGAAACAGTGTATGATTTATTTGTGGAATTTTTACAAATTAAGATCATATTAAGGACAGACATTTTTTAATAAAAATCAAAAAAAGAGTGCGATGGCCGGGAATCGAACCCGGATCAACTGCTTGGAAGGCAACTATGCTGACCATTACACCACCATCGCCGAGTAAAATTTATTTGCGCCGTGTAATATTTGTCCGTTAGTTAGGCATATCTTAGATACAAATTTGATGACGATAATATCTTCGTTTTCCTAAGGCCACAATACACCACTATAAAAGCACATGTAAATAAACATTATTCCATTACAGGACAAACTGCAAAAGTAAATATAACTTGTAGATATAACAGCTATATCAGTACTTACCAAGATTACAACAATAGAGATTTAATAATACTTATGTAGTGACATATTATTAATTATTGACCAAATTAACATTAGACAAAGTGCGCAAAGGGTGCTTTACGCAGGGCGTTAGTTCTATATTACAGAGCACGAAGAATATCGCAGTATCTGGGTGACATCGAACTGTAAACGTGCTAGCAAGTTCGAACAATCCACATTGTTTATAATCAATTGCAAGTTAATGCAAACGCGTGTTTTGGCGCTTGCATTAACTCTACGAGCATCCAAACGTTCCACCATATGACGCTCCAACAACAGTATAGCTTTTGATGACAAAATCACGAGCGATGGGAATCTTATCGATGGAGTAAATGATGTAAATTGGTTTAAGTTTCTTAGTAAAAGAAATAACACTCTACTTTCCAATATTCGAGGTAAGCCCATTATTAATACGCCAATCTACGATTGTGTTCAAACCCTGCTGCAGCCGCACACTCTCGGAGGCTTTCACTGTGCAAAATATTTTTACGTCTTCAGCATATATTAGAGAGCGCCATGGAAGAGAAACCAGTAAATCATTAATGTTAAAGGTAAGTGATACGAGTTCGAGCCTGGTTAATCCAAAGTATCTTAAATTCCGAAGTAAACTTCCGTGGTCAATAGTCGAATGCTCGAGGTGTTACCTTCGGAAGTAAATTTGATAAAGTATTTGGTCGAAAACCTTGTTGAAGTTAGATAAGATAGATATTGGTCTATAGTTCTTCACGTTTGCAGGATCGGTCTTATTCGAGCTATCTTCCAAACTTTGGCAAAATCAGAGTGCTTCAAGCATATATTAAAGAACAAGACTAACAAGACTAATCATAAAATTTAACAGTAAAAAAAGAGAAATAAAAATTGGTTGCTAGTACATATGTATTCATGGCGTGTCGTTTAAACTATAGGTTAACTTAGTACTAGGAATTATTACTAAATGAATGTTGAAACATTAAATTAGTTCCGATTATACCGGAATCGAATGAATGTCAACTTGCTTATTTTAAATATACTTTGTATATTTTTTCATTTTCTAATAGCACACGTCTTTGAGAAAAACGGATACTGATGAATTTCGACGTTTTATTGGTAACAGAATGAAAAGGCAATAACTGAGAAAGTGTTTAACCCTTTATAGGACGTGCTTAATAAACCGGCCACCTCGTTTCCGACACTCTCTGTTCGTTGTCAGTGGCGTTCTTGTTAGAAATGTCCTTTTTTTTTAGTTCCCCAAGCACCGCTAGAAAGGGCATGAGGCCGATTGGCGAAAACCGGAAAACACCTGTAGTGGTTGGCAACAACTGCGCGTTTAGTTAAGATTTTCTTGTGCAGTTGAAGTTCTTGTGCAAGTATAATAATTTTTTTATATTCTTTTAGTTGGGTGAGTGCCCAACGGGGTTTATAAGCTCTTAAAGCTTGTCATAACCTCAGGAGCCTGTTGGTGTGTAAATTGTGTGTGTAAAGTGCCATTGCCTTATTACTATCATCCTCCCGACGTAAAGGGGCAGTTAATTTGTATCCCAACTAGCAATGGCAACTTGAGAGTATACCGGACCTACTAAGAAAACTTGTTGATTCTAGCGGGACTCGGGCACACAGACTGGAGCACCGAACCGTTTTATGTATTATTGAAGTTTTTACTAGAAATAATTGTCGGTAGTTAATCCAACTTTGTTTTAGTGAGAAAGTTCGAATGATTTCTCGCTGCAAGTTGGGTATTTTACAGTTATTTTTATGAAAAATAATTGCATAAACTGTTAGATATTTACATAATTCAATTTACTTTTGGAGTATAGAGAGTCGACAGTACATTGGTTTTTTCTTCTACTAATGGGCGAAAATATAGATGAAATCGTTAATAATCGAAATCGACGAGGACAGAGCGGCATGATCTATGATTGTGAAATTCGGGGATATTCCGAGGCCGAAGACGACGGACTGTTGCCTTCATTTTAGTTGTTTTTTACTTATCAATTAATATGAATAATAATCAAATATATATTTTTTTCTGTAACCCTTTCTTTGTGAAGAATGAAAAACATATAGTTTTTGGTAATATAATAATAATTTTAGAAAAACCTTAAATCGGTACCGATCGATGTATCGATCACCTCATTGTGAATACGGTAATTAAGTATTAATATAAGAAACCTTCAATTCATGCAGTTCATACCATAAATAATAGGTATTAACAAAAAAAAACTAAAAAACAAAATGCAGAGAATTGTGTCCTATGAAGTGTGACGTTACGAAGTTGAAATTTTCAGAATATCTAGTCAGTTATACTACCGCACAGAGTTAAAAATTCTAACGTTAATAATACTGGGCGACGCAAAAGTTTAACTTGCATTAACCAATGACGAGGAACATACATTGCAATTTTTCACTTGTGTGTAATTTACCAGCAGTAAACATAAACAAAACATTAAAAAAACTCTGCGTTTTGAATTATGTAAAAAAATGTCAAATAACAGTCAATAACTTACTTATTTTAAATAGAACAGCCTTTGTATTATCAGCGCATATGGATTGTCTGATTATCCTCAATAAGAGTTAATTATCACTTACTATCTATATCTAATCTTTGCGTGTTAGGTGCAAATTCAGATGATTTTGGATATAATGATTAAGCAAGAAAACTAAAAAATTAGAGGTAAGAACGTAACAAGCAAACAGAAAACAAAAAATTAAATCTTATAAAAGATTATAATTGATAATAATTTTCATCACTCACCACATCTCAATGCGTCCTTTCGAAATTGCCAAAGATATTTGGTAAAATTTAGCAAAAAAATTCGAAGATACTAAAAGTTTAATTGTAAACCGTATTTTTTCCACACCGTTCAACATTTCAAACCGAACGTTTTCCATCGACGAGTTGAATTTTGCAATTGTTTCTAATAAAGTTTCAAGAAAATTTGCTTTTTACAAGGAAAATTATGGTGAGTCGAGACAAAATTTTCGCAAAGTGGATCACAATAGCCAGTTTTGGACCGATGAAAGTCATCATGTGTTTGGTGAACATTTTATCACATTTCAATGAAATTTCAATGTGCTTTAACAGGAGAGCGATGTTTAAGTATAACTCGGGAAGTTCTACTCCCGTTTTAAGTGGTTTGCGAAACGAAGAGGTGTGAAATGCCTGGTTTGAGCAAGATAGCATCTTAGAATGCACATATTATGATCACTGGATACGTAGTAATTCTATTCCACTGATGTGCACGTCTTTAAATTAGTACCTCCGGGGATACGTACATCACGAAGAAGGGGAGCCAGAAACAACGAAGGAAGACATAATTATAACGGGAACTTTAGCTCATTACAGCCTTTGCAAAACATAGCATTTAAAAGTTTAGCAATGGAAATTCTATTTATTTTAAGTTTGTTTATTTGTAATGTTCATATTTAATGTATTTTTCCTTTTATTTCTTAATTTTCTATCCGAATTATTCCTAACACGAAAAAAATCAAATAACTTATAAACCATTAGCGTTAGATATAGTGAATGTTTTTCTTATAGAGAATAATCAGACGACTCATAGTAGTTGATAATACTCAGGCTCTTCTATTTTAAATAAGTGAATTACTACCTTTTATTAGCTAGTACAAGTTAATAACCTTTTGTATCTTTATGTTCTATTTGGAATGAAATTTTTGCAATTCATGACACAAACCAAAAATAAAATGTAACTTTTTTGTTTTTATTTTGTATTAAAATAAGTTTTCCTCTGAGACGTTTCGAGGTTTCAAATAAGGGGAAGGCAAATTATGTAACTAATTAAATTAAACAGGTTTCAAATCACCTTAAAGATTTCTTTCAAATTTGTAAAACATCGAATAGTTCTGATTTAAGGAAATATTACAAAGGAAAATTAAGTATCAAGCAATGGTACGAGCTTGTAACGGAACTGATTTGCTGGTCCAACATTGTTTGTCAACGGCGATAGAGCGGGGAGCGGCTGAAGGCCCGCTAACTGAAATGTACTAATAAAATATGTTTGTTTATTTGATACTTATTACTAAGCCTGGAGACGGTTTTATGCAGTCCTATGTCCGGACAAGTCTGTTTAAACTCACGAATACGTTTTGGAGATTTAATAAAAACTTTTTTTGATAGAAACTATTAATTGATCTACATTTGGATAACTGTTTCTTAATAAATTCAGCTACAAGATGACATCCATGGACCAAACAGGTTACATGAAGCAATTGAGGATGAGATTGTTTTAGTAACTTTCCAGCTTTACCTATTATTATTATTAGTATTATTGGGCAGAAGCACAAAGCCCTTTAGATGCGACCTTAATAGATCTATTGTAACAAAATGTCCTTGTGCTAGAGAAGGTGTAGGTTCTTAATAAACCTTAGTATTACTTAGGAGCTTCGTCCCTTAGTTCAGTAGATGTCAAGAATGGTGAGGTGTTGTTGTCGAGTGCGACTGATAGCAACACAATTACATAAAATGTGTTCTGCCGCCTCCAGATCTTCTAGGTATAGACGACATATTTTATCCTCAGCTTTTCCTAAATTAAATATGTGATATTTTAGAGACCTTGACCTGTCAGAAATCCCGCCAGTAATCTAAGATCCTTTTGCTGTACGATAGCACTATTTTTGCTGTTTTAGACGAGCCTGATATGAATGTTTTCGCCTGTTTTTGTCCTGGGACGGTTTAAGAGTATGAGATTTTTCGATTATAATTAAAACATGGGAGGATAATGTTTTAATTACTTGTTTTATATGGTTCTCTTGTAGGCAACAGAAGAGGTTAGAAGCAATGAAGGACCAATTTCCTTAAATTGTGTATACAATCGTGAATCAGACAAGATTCACATGAGTAGGCTTTGATATCCTTTAGAACTACCTGACTGTTACTGAATATTGTTATGGTTGCGCCTCGTATCCCTGTTTCGAGGTTCTTTATGACGCAGAAGTTCAGAGCAGAAATATCTGCTTGAAATGTGCTGGTGTGGAGTTCTGTAGGCATTTTAAGGCAGTAGTTAGGCCCACTAATGCCTATACCTGTTCCAACACCTTCTATTCTCGAGCCGTCCGGATACCACGCCAGGCTACCTCTTTTGCTTTGAGGCTGCCCGGATGCCCACTCATGGCTTATAAGGCTGATCAAAATTGTATTGCATAGAGATCTAGTCTTTTGCAATATACATCAGGTAATTTATGTTTGGATCTTCAAGGATTCTAAGATGCCCTTTAAGATTCCCAGGCTGCAATCCCTTCATTCTGCTTAGTGTGAGGGCACTTAATATAGTCTGTTTCTGAATGTGGATGTGAAGCAGCGTTAGTCGCAGTAGGACTTCCAGGGCTAAAAAATTAGCAGCTGTTTTATGCCGTATACCTATAATTTATGAAACAATGTTGACTTACTTGCCTTAACATTATATTTCGCGTATATTCATTCTCGAATGAAATAGTGTATATTAGCTTGAGGGCAGAGTTCGCTATCTTTATTCTTTAGAAAACAATTGTATGCGTGTATATGTGTTATTTCTTCCAAGTATAACGTCATATAGAGATTATTTTAAAGATCTAAATGTTATAACTTTACCATCTTTATATATTGTGTTTTACTTGAAAAATCTGACAATTTTTAAATCTAACACAAACTTGTCTGGTTCTAATATGATACAAGAAATGTTCAGAATTTATCTATCCCGCGACATAAAAGTGATTTATTTGAGAAAATGTCCGTATTATTCAACCATCAAAGCTTCTAACGCATTGCCTTCAGAATTATAACAAGTACGAGATACAAAGAGTTTCAAAATCAAACTAAAAAAAATTATTGGAGAGTGCTTTTTATAGTTTCTTCAGACTTTTCATTCTGATGTCAATAAATTGTCAAAATTCTTTTCTCGGTCAAATATAGTAAATAGCGAATCTTATGTAAAAATATTGTGTACTATCAGAAAAGGAAAAAAAAAGTTGCCAATATTTTTATTTGAGAGATTAGCATTAACAATTTTCAACAGCAAATTTTCAGCATTCAGCTAGTAATAACTCATAGTATTTGGCTAACTGTTGATTTATGTGTCACACCCTACACACATAAAAAATAGTATATTCAAAAATTTAGCTGTCCTAAATAGATAGATTATATTTTTTTACAGGTAATATAAGAACAGGAACTTTTGTTGTTGCTGTTACAGTAATCGGATATATATTGTAATATTATTTTGCCAATAACCAAAAAGAAGTCAAGAATTTTCTACTGATTTCGAAGAATATTTTAGTAGAGCGGTACGTACGTTTGCGTATATTCAAGTCAACACGCAAAAAGAGTGGAGAATTCTTAAGTCGAATGCTAATTAGATGTGCAGTGACCCGGGCGGTCGAGACGGTATCGGCGCATCAACAAACGCCACTCACCAACCGGAAGCGGAAACCGGGCAACTACACAAGCGTTAAACCTACGGCTCCGACAACGGCAAAGACGGACGGTAGGGAGAAGTCCATGTCAAAGGTATGCACGAGAAGATAGAAGCAACGCAACGATGATGAGATGGAGGAGAAGAAGCGAAAGAAGAAATGTACGGTATAACGATGAAAGGGGACGAACGGAGGAATTAATCGACCCATCCTTGGTGGCCAACTTATCCATATCTCCGTGAAGACGTTCCCAGATTTCCAAATAGTAAATGATATGTAAGATAGAGACGGGATTTACAAAATAATACAATCATATACAAATGTGTAGGTTATTTATTAATAGAACAGCAAGAGATGCGGTCACTTTGTTCTTTTTTCGGTTCGATGTCGTCTTTAGAAGTCATTTACACGAATTTTAACAATATGACGTGAATAGATGCCTATTATGTTATACGGTCGATGATTGCTTGACTCACGAGAAGTGAATACCTACTAAAATAATGTCCAGACAGATCCTATCAGCAGTATGTGTAATGAAAGACAAGTATATATTTTAAAAGTAATTGGGTAAGGAGGAGAATCATTAATTGCAATCTCACAAAAACAATGGAAACTAATTTCACTGTATATAGGATTCTTCGTTGCAGGATCAAATATTTTTAATACCATCAAATAATCAAAAACCATCAAATCCATAAAAGCAGCATGTCGTAGTAAAATATTTCCGCGATAAACGATCTTTGTCGCAGATAGGATACATTTCAGCAGTAGCAGTTAGCAGCAGCTATAAGTTGTAGTAATATGTAAAATCGACTACTACTGTCGTTGGTTAGCAGTTTAAAAAAGCTGCTACCTTCCTTAAATTTTTCTTACATCACGATACACATACATTAAACCGATAAGCTAGTTTCTAGGTTTCTGCAACTTTGCATTAGAGGTATGTATACGGGGGACAAAAAGTACTCACTGAATATTTATCTCTATCGTAGTTTGATTCTAAAAAGTTCAAATATTAGTTTGATATAACCATATCTTTTATCGTTGTTTTCTATTTACTATTTTTATAATTCTATAACCACTATTTTCTCCTTGTATTTGCAAATTTGTATTGTAGTTTTTCTTTTATTATGTATATAATATCTGAAGTCGTCGCCCCTACGCCTTTAAGCCCGTCCTCGGTTAGAAATGCGATCGGTAATGGTCGCGAGAGAGATGCCAGATCGACGAAAACAAGCAGTAGGGCCAAAATAGACAATCAAAGTCTGTCCCTAATCATTATGACAATGGATAGCTTAGATTTTTTTACTGTGCCTTGATGTTTCGAAAAAGGATATTTCATCATTGGAGAAAAATTTTTGTATTTACATTTAGAGAGAGAGAGATAATAATATATATACTATGTCAAACGCACGTATTTATTAATTACTACACAAGAGAAAATCTTCTTGCACATATGTATATATGGAATAAGTTACAACCGCAGATGTAAGCTGCAGTATTTACAGATTGTTTCGTACGTTAGTTAAATTTGGTTTGATACAGCTTAACGTCAAAGTAATGACATAATATAGAGCAACGCATTATTCGGTAAGTTTAGGAATACAATTTATATGATAATAATTGTATTTTACCGGATTAGAGAGTAATTTAAACTTCTCTCTAGATTTTTTGTAGTGTCTTGATATTTTAAAGAAGAATTCATTGGGCAAGTAATCGCTGACAGAAATTTGGAATAATGTGATTAACCATTACGAAACACAGACTATTGCGAAGGTGTTCGATCATCAGCTTAAGAAATTGCACCGTCAACTGCAGGATGATTGAGCGATAGCAATAAATAATAAAACAACAGCACAACAAAAGTAAAAGGTAAATTAATGTTTCACTCCATTAATGGTATATTTGGGTTCCGTTTAATAAGTGACCGGTTTAACATTTTCGTTTGGGGTTGAGCCTCAGTCGAGATAGACCATCTTAGGCAACAAAAAGGATGCTATGTTTTGAAGAAGGATATTCGCTTTCGCTGGAGAAAAAGCCAATTGATGAATAATCGTCGAGAGCAATGTTGAGCAGTACGATAAACATCAGAGGTGTATTATATAGACCATTGCAAAACACGTTATTTTGTATTCTTTTTGTGTGTATCTTCAGGTGTTTTGGTTTTATCGATCATCATCAAAAGAGAGGAAAGGAATACAATTTCGGCTAATCAAAAAAGATGCATAAATGAAGTTTGCAAAAGCACATTGGGTAATGTTTTTAAAAGGCTGACTTAATTAATACTGGCCATAGTAACATTATTAAACATACCACAATTCGACCATTTGAATATTACGCGGCGCTATCGCAGCGTTCGGATTTGAATGAAAATCTACTGGGTTGGGTAAACCGCCTCTAGTTTCTGTAACTGTTTTTTGCCAAACCTTTAGGGTTTGGGTTTTCATCTAGTACGTTTTTATAACCACTGTTTTATGTACTTTTTTTTATATAAATGATTGTTTTATGTATTGTTATAAAGAATATTTGCCAGTTATTATTTAAAAAATTAGAATACAAGAAGAATGACAGTGTGATTTATATAATTAGAGAAAAACAATTAAAATGTATTTGATCAAAACTTATTAAAATAATGGTTTTATTACATACACACCGAAACTTCAATTACAAAATGCTCCAAACTAATAAATTGCGTATGTATGCAATGCAATGAATCAACTTTTGAAGTATTTATACTTTATAGCTTTATACTGCTATACTGCGATGAATCTACACAAAGGCTGGTAAAACATATTGCGTGCTAGACGAAAGCTGGTAGTCTGGTATATTAGAAAACTGCTACGGTAAGTAGTAGTTTCTTTTGATATTCATTAACTGTCGCACTCAAAAAAAAAGTATGTTGATTGTAATTGAATTTTTGAATTAAAAATTCAACCGAAGGAACTATTCAGTTGCTCAATTTTCTGTCGTTATTGAAAATGTGATAAGTTAAATACTTGAAATTACCACGTTTGGGGCAGGTTTGTAAAAATTTCATCACCCGTTTCACAACAGCCGACAAGCGACAAAAAAAATACTGATCTAATGAGTTTTGTTGGGAATGAATGTTTTACTTGGAATACATAAACAGTATAATAATAATGATTTGAGGCCAATCGTTTAGTTTCCACAAATAAACTCTGGTTTATTCACGCATTACATTTCTAATAAATAAATTGCTACAATTAATTTGTTCAAACTGGTTTATTTACAGCAGACGCTCATGTGAATAGCAAATGGACTTACTGAGTATTTGTGGTAGCTAAACTACTTTTTCTTATCTTATATGAACCGTTTCTTTGCCACAAATAAAATGTCTCAAGTAAATCTGTTCATTGACGTTTATTAACATCAAATGAATTTTTTGTAAATGAAGGAAGAAGCGGCTTACTTGGTCAATATCTTTTGAGTGCACAAATTGATGAATGGATTTCATTTTTTGGTTGGGAAAACGTTTGGGCGAAGAGAAGTTAGATGCAGTTTATTAGGGCCATGCACATTCAATGACTATAATCAACGGGTTTAGTGGATTTAAGCGTGGCCGAACCTCCGTCTTTGTTGAGGAGCGACTAAGCAATTGCATTGAGGTAACTATGGACGATATGATCAATAAAGTTTATAAAAACGTGTTAGCAGACCGTTGAATGAAGACTATAGTGGTAAATTTTCAACTGAACATGTACAAAACATCTTTCGCGAAGAATTGAGTATGGGAAAGCTATCGGCGAGTCTGCTGATGATTAATCAAAAACGGAATCGCGTGATAATTTCAGTAGGATATTTGAACATGTTTAAGCGCAATGCGAGTAAGTTTCTGCGACATTATGGCTGGTGCCTGTTAGAAACCAAAGGTCAGTCGGCAAAATGTGTTCTGTCCAGGAGAACGCACACCAAAGAAGGTGAAGACGATTCATTAGCCGAAAAAATTGCCGATCTTTTGGGATTCGCAAGGTATAATTTTAGTCGATTATTTGGGAAAGGGAAGGACAATCACGGAACAGTACAATGTTGCTCCATCTCCCAAAATCTTGAAAAAATGGCTTGACGAAAAGTGGTTGACGTCAAATGAAGAGGCCATTGCTGAAACAGAGGCCTATTTTGCAGAGTTCAACAAATCCTATTATTTGGATGGTTTAAAAAAGTTGGTACATCGTTGGACTAAGTGTATACACAACCATAAGGAGATTATGACAAGAGCTAAATTTACTAAATGGAAACAATTGTGTTGTTTTCCTTAACATGGGCATTTATCACGCCATCCTTGTAAATAAGACATGGGGCTTTTATCAGTATATCATATTGTAAAATTCTATATTACTGAAATATGTTTTGACCTTAATGCAAGTTGCACGTTAATTACTGAAAATGTTAAAATACTTTCTTCTACCATACACATTAGCTACAGCTACCTAACCTATACCTCATAAAGATTTAATTAGCCAGCAATTAATTTTATATACCACTGAAAGTTTAGAACGAGTGCATAAATGTTAGATTTCATTTCATAATTTAATTACATCGCATGTATAATTAAGGCGATATTGCGGTTAATTTATATAAAATGACGAAAGACGTAGTTCATTAATTTACTACGTACTCGTTGGAAAAAAAATGGAGGTCCTATTTAAAACGCGGCTTTGATTAAATCAACATAAAATTATAACATCCTATTTGCATATTATTTTTCTCACAGCTGACCTCAAAGTTCAAATCGTTAGACGGAAGCAAGGTCACTTTTTACATTTTTCAACTTGTTCGGGGCGAAAAATGCGGACGAATGCGATAAAAAGTAAGAAGGTGCCCTTTTATGCTCGTGTTTCGAATACCTATCAATCGTTAAAGGATAAATTTATTTAAATGTATCTCATGCAAGCGTAATGTACTGCGATTACCAGTGACTACACAACATTTTCATTAGGACTGTATGTACCACATACATAATTGATAAAATTAAGAGAGCTTAAATGTCACTAATTTCAGCTGGTTATGACTTGAACTGGAAAAATACATCTATTTTTTTAATATACGTGAAAAATAAACTCAAACACTAATATAAAGAGCGTTGATGTAGATAGTTGAAAGCACTTTCTCACTTTGTTAAGGATGGTTATCTTCCATCTATTTTAACTTCATGCACTATAGAACAGCGCATAATGAAATGATTTCTATACGGTTGAGTTGCTGTAAAATTAGTTCTATTTCTCATGGAGGAAGTCTTATAAGCCTTACGCTGTAGCATAAAATAACGTTGAATGTACTAATCGCTAGACGAGCCTCAAATCTCATTCGTATTTTTCAATTTTAGGTTGAAATTTTTTCTTGTAGTAATGTAGTGATTGTTTCCCAACAAGTCAGTGTTCTCCATATAAGATGCAAATGAAATTTTATGAAATTAATCAGTGGATCCACGTATCAATTATTCGAAAATTCTGGCGCTTATTACTATAAATTTATGTCTAAGATATTGTGAATTGTGCTACAATTACATCAAATATTACTATCGTATTCTTGGAACTAACTATATATTTTTGTAGTAAATTCTACTATATTATACTTGACTTTGTTGCTGTGCTAAGATATTGCACACGTTCTGGATGATTATAGCGTTTTTAGTTCATGAACAAATCTTACTTTAAATCCCGAAATTTATGTATCGTAAAAATCAAAAATGAAAGTTTTTGATTGGTATGTCCTGGTAGACACTGATTGTAATTAAAAATATGCCACCAAACAATTTTTGTATATATGTATATCAGAAATACCTATACTACATATAAACATGTAAATGAAAGACAATTCAATCGCAATAAAGGCCGGCAGCTACGGAACCTCATATGCACTATTCCGTCCGTAAACTGTTTTGATGTTTTACGGCTGCTAGCGTTCCACCACTGCTGCTCTAACATTTTTTCCGACTGAAACCGGTGTTGCACAATCGAGCGCTTCAAAAGAAAATCTTTTCGGGAGATGATCCTCCCGAGTGCGCCTGAACTTGCTCCACGTGCTACATTTGTGATCCGCAGGTACCAACATCATAATACAGTCGAATGATTACGATTAACTTACGCTCAATTTCTCGGAAATTAACACCGCCTTCATGTAGTCCAATAATTCGGCCACATTCGAAGGAGGTTAATTGCTTTTATGATGCACGTTCTCATCTGCAAGGCATCGTTCACGATTGCTTGAAACATACTACACGCATTTTTGTACGTATACCAAATGGAAAACAAACTAGACCAATACAATCGTAAAAGTTGAAAATACGTTTATAAAATTTTAACGAAATACTCCAGCAATTTAAGGGTGGTGCATTTTTAATTGCAGCCAGTGTAGTAGGCCTTACTACAACCTTTAAGTGTATTTTTTTTTGTAAAAGGTACTACGAACTACGCCTAGAACCGATTTTGCTGTAAATTGTATCACAGATTGCTATAATTGTGTCAGATAGTATTATACTTTTTTGGCGTTGAATTAACGAATTCCAAACTGATATCAGAGGAGCATACCAATATATAATAGAAATTATATATTGATATATTCGTTACCAGTCTAACAAGAAAAATGTTAATGATTTGCGTAGTAACTTGCATAATACATTTTTAACTTATTTAATTTATTAAGTATTTCCGTTCAAATATGTGTTGTAAAAGCACTACTGACTGCATTTAGTAGTAGAATGAATTTCGTATTCATATTTCATACACTACGAGAAACAGCTGTAAATTTAATTTGATAATGTAGGGGGCCCGAAGGAGTTCTGTGCGCTACGGGGGTGACCCAGAGGAAGTATTACTTAAATTTTATAAAACATTAAATTACCACATTAATAGCGCAAATTTCCTTCGAAAACAATTACCTTGTTGACAACAAGCAAATTGAATTATTAAAGGAACTAAGAGGTTTTAAATAAAACGCCAGTTATTTTATGCTTGTGGAATCCTCAAGAACTTGTTGAATTGTTATCACAATTATCTGTCAAATCTATCAAAATCAGTTGAAAATATTCTCAAGGTGCGACTACTTCAGTACTTTAACAAAAATAATTTTCTTGAACGTTTATTACGTTGAATTTATTAGTATAAAAACACTACCTTGAGAAGTATAACGGAAGAAATTTTAAGTAATATTAATAACCAAGACTCAATTGTTTCTGTGAAGCGTGATCACTCCAATGCTTTAGATTTGGTAGATCACAATATTTTGTTAAACCTTAACTCGAGAGGTTGGCTAATGTTATTAAAAGTTGAGCGGTATAACATACCGTGATCGCGAGTTAAGGGTTAAATAGTCATATGGTATGCGAAGAGCGGCAGATGACATGTTTAGATTAAACAAAGTAAACAATATTCTGAATCGGTAGTACTGCGATCTCACAAATTGTGTTACGTACTATGCCGCGCGTCTTGCTGGTGTTGCTTTGGGTGTACTACAGAGTTCCATTTTGGGATCACGTTTATTCGTGATGTTTATTAATCGCGTTAGTGTACTATAAAATTCACAGTATGCCTACCATACCACACAAAGCCTACCATATCACTGTTTCCATTTACGTATTTTATAATTCGAACCTTTGGGTCTGATACTACAGTTAAATTTTGCTATACTTTTTGCAGCGGCGGTGCGTGATGACGCAACGTTGGGCCGCTCACGATAATTCGACTTCTTTGTGTATTTTCTTTGCATATTGTGTGCACTGTACTCTAACGGACATATACGAGTTGTGAGCGACTCAACCTCACGTTATCACCCTTTTTGACACTTTAAACTTTCGTTTCTTCGTCTTCTTCCCTGTTGAGAAGTTTCTCTTGAGCATCGCTATATGTTGTCTAGCTCTTCTTGTGTTGGCGACTTCTTGATCGTTTTGTTCTACATCACCTGCCTGCTTTTGCCACGTGTCTAATCAGATAAATCTACGTATCTAACTTGGCGCAGGGATTAAGTATAGCTCCGCTTGCCACAGACACGTCCCAACTTGGCACACACGTTTACAGTGTGTATCTGGCGAGTCATAGTAAAATTGTCCGTTACGGTTTGTGCCGAGATGGGCATATCGAAAAGGATCGCCGCAAACCAATTAGAGATTATTTTGTGCCGAGTTGAGTATCGCCCCTCATAAAACTTATTCTCGCCAGATTTTAATATTTAAATTGTTTTAAATGATAACTTCTAATAATTTTGTAAACTGTCACTAAGCAGTTGACTGCTTGCAATCCTAATTTGGTTTCCTTCGATAAAGCAGTAAACTAATTGCGAAAGGTCAGAATCTGAATAATGGTGTCATTGTTTTATTTTTGGTCGCATTACCTAGTATCCATCCCTTATGCCTGAATAGTACAGCTATACTTTTCAACTTATACTTTTTTTTGCAGTCAGAGCTTCTAGTATTCATTTGTGTTATTAGTTTGTCTTAAAAACTAACTAGTAGACTAAATTACGGATCAGCACGATTATAAAAATGCACTCTAATACGTGCTAATTCTATAAATCGCCGAAGTAATGCTACTTAAGTCTCTATCAGGGCCCATAATCTACTGGTACTTTTTTATCGTCATTAAAATACGACAATGACGTCAGCAAACTCTTGTTTTATATACAAATCGTTTCTTGTAATAAGGTTCCAACAGATAAAAACTAATTACACACCGATCACAGCTTGCATCCTGATAGAACGTAAGCTATGATCAGTATGTAATTAGTCTGTAGATGCGGCGGGACCGAGCGCTAAGTATAGAATATTTGATGGTTTGTTCCAGGAATAAATAAGGACAAAAGAAACGCCATCAATTCAATAATATCCGCGTATATTAATTATATTGTGGCTTATTCAGGTACTCGCTTGCATTATAAAAGCAAAAATAACAAGCATTTACAATTGTAAAATATCTAACGGTGTCTGAATTCAAAATATGCGTGATTCTTTTTTATGTTTTAAATGTTTGGAGAATAGGGGTTGATGAGAAAAGGTAGATAAATCTGCAATGGACTTTTAACAATTGTATCTGTATACTCACAATGTACAAAAAATATTAAAATTTGGTTGTATACAAGAAAATAGAATTTGCAAATGCAACCAAGATATTGAAGAGATGTGTCATTCACAAAATAAACCCAGAAGTTCACCGCCATGAGTTTAGCAATATGTACACCAGCGAAAATGTTATCAATACAAACGTCACATTGTATGAACAATTTTAATTTATACCCCAAACGGAATCTAATCCCTTAAGGCAGGGATAGATGGCACTTCCGATAATTAGTTGTGTGTATTTGTAAATGCACCGAACTAAAACATTTTTGACATATTTTACGTGTCTTGTAATTCCAAATATCCTGTTGCTGTAACGTTGCAACCCCTTTTCAAAAGTCAAGAAATATCCGTTGCTAGATTTGGAAATAAGTAGAGCACAGTTTCACGCTTCTTCACACAGCATCCTGCCATACAACATCTCGTAAGTTTACTCATTAGTGCTTGTTTGCCACGCATTCCGTACCTGTAAGTGAAATGAAAACTATGTCATACGTGATTGTTTAAATACTACTATTATGTACGACGACTATAAATATGCATGTTAATGTGAACTTATTTAATTAGTAGGGCGATATTTGGTTTTAGGTACTTACTGAGCAAATCCTCTAATTCTCATATATGTAATAAACACTATGGGCTGATGCAGATTACTCTGCATGTATATAAGCAATATATAATGGCTTCTATTGACAACTGACATACATACCATGGTGGTATTACTGTTCTAAGCCAAAAATAGGCTGCAAAAAAAAGTTAGCACCGCCATTCTTACGCAGCAATACTCTGTGCTACGTGATGGTAACAGCCAATAAAAGCATTTAATATTTCGGGCCCTAGTCTCTATTTCCACACAACTGTCATTTGAATCGCTGGTTCAGATTACAGAGAAAATTTTCAGATCCTGGTTATCCCATTTTCTGGAGAAAACTTCTGACCGTTCCTCACTGAATGTGTGGGGTTGAACTAGTTATCGAGGTGTTGGTCTTTGTTAGAGATCCAATAACAACAACTGTTCATTGGACACAACCAGTGTAGTTGAAGAATAGTTTCAAAACTAAAATGAGGCCCAGTATCAGTCCAGATTTGAACCTATGGGAAGATTCTTATTTGGGGACCTTTATAAAACAAAATCACCCTTAAACATCTGAAGATGTAAATGTATGGCAAGAAATAAGTCATGGTGGAAATGTTATTTACAATTGCATTTTTTCAATACCTAATAATGATGGTGTTCCAATAAAATAGAAACATTTGCAAATCTACGAGCATTTTCGGTAAAAAGCTTTATATTGGAAAATAATCTCAGATATACGTTTTCGATAAAAGCAATTAGTTTTTAAAATAAATGAATATAACGCATAAGCTTAAGAAAAAATTAACTTTCAGGTTAAGTACAGAATGTTGTTATTTTTAGAGTCATTGTCATACGATTCAAAAAACGTAAGTTATTAGTCGCACACGGTACCTATTTAAGACTTTTTAACTGCGCCGCGGTTAAGTGCGCCAAAAAAAAATTCGCGCATTTATTTACACCAAAGTGTCAGTTTGTTACACGTTTGCGTCAAGAACGGGTACCTTTATTCCTTGCCGTAGAAAATCAAGAAAATTCTAGGTTTGCATTTGTTTTTGAGCAAAAGATTCGTTGTCGCTACGAAAATTTCGCGCACTTCATATTGACGTTATCTACTAGTGCGACCGCGACTTCCAAATCACTGCGACTGTAAAACAAATATCTCATTCGATTTAATGATCCTTCTCAAGATCCAAAAAAATATCTTGGATCTAATCTAACCTCCAAATACTTTTTCTTTTTATCTTCTTTTCAGTTATTAGTGCTCAACCTCAATTTTTTTTTCATGTGCACCATTCGTCGACTATCAGAAAAAGCATTTTTTTTCTTTAATCAACACTTTTTTTGTAAAAGTAACTTTACCCTGCACGCGACTCAAAAAGTCGTACGCGACTGCATTACTATTATTAGTAGACCTGCAATTGAGAAGAATATAAAGTGGTCATCGTATTCCGATATAAACCCCCGCAAGGCGGCGTGAGAGAAATTGGTAAATAGATATGTCGGAAACTATGTAGTCACCGACGAAGAAGACAGAGAAATAGGTGTAACATTTTTATTATACATAGACAGTAATAAAATCCAATCTTTAATTACGTTTTATATGTATATAATTATATTGCCAATCTAATTTGCCATCTTCTTCGAAATAATCCGAAAACATGTCTCAATAGGATGCAGCTGTTGTTGTTGCTCCTCTAGCATCACTGGACCAGCCCGTCCATGTTCTTGCAATATTCATACATCATATTATTAGCATCATCGCAACCACGCATTTCGCGGACAAAATTGTGAAGAATACACAAGCTCTGACGATGTCGATAGACAAATCTATATCAACATTTAGGGCGATGGAATATTCGTTATTTATTAGCCATTATATGTCAAAAGAACATGCAGTATATCTTCTTGCGCCAGATTGTTTCTAATGAAAAATTTCTTCTCTTCGTATTCAAAGAACGTCCAGTGTATGAACGTATAACTTTATCAATTAATTTGAATGATGCAAAGGCATTATTAGAACATATGTATGTTTGAATGATTTTTTGGTTAGTTTTTCACAAAATGCGGTATTTCTAAAATTGACCCATCACAGCATTTTCTGTTAGCTCTAACTTTCATTCAAATGAATTTGTCGTCATTATCGCAAATAGCTAGTAAAACAATCGAGAAGTATTTCTTGTAAAAATAATGTGCTTAATTATTCAGATCTGTATCCCGTCGTCGGCAACAAGGTAGTTTGGGAAATGGGGTTCATAAATTCTTTCGCAATTTGTTCCCATGCTCCAGTGGTCGGTGCAGGCATAGATTTATCCTTCAACTTGATCCAAATTGCTTGGCATACTTGGCTTACTATACTAGACAATATCGTTAAACCTACACCTATCCACGAAAGTAACAATCACATAACAGTTAGGTTGGTAAAAATAATTAACGGATATTGCCTTATTCTAGGCCAACAATTGTGCAAAAAATGGAAGAACATTACAGATTAGAGATTTAGAGAATTAAGGTGTTAAAGAACTCTAAGTGGTTCGGGTGCTTCAGCAAGGGATCCGTATGTTGTTTATTTTAACTAATTCTTATTAAAAAGATGTAATATTAATAAACATACTAAAAATTAAGTTTACCCAGATTTTTATAAAAGCAATGATTTAATGTAAAGAAATAAATTCATTTCATATCTCACATTCCATTTTACTAAATGGATTCTGTTAATTTATTAAACTTCTAGAATTACTAATTTTATTTTTCTAAATAAATACTAACAATCACATAATAAATTTGCACTGTATCTAAGCTGCTATAACTTTGGACAATATTGTACATAAGAAGATAATGATTTGTCTTAATTTTTGCATAACGGAACTATAGTATAGTGTATCGGAACGTGATGTGAAAGACCTCGGGATTTACTTCGAAGAACGAAAATTAGTTGATATAATTCGCGAATCAATGCATGTATTACTGGTACTAGTATAAATGTTGACATGAACATGAATGCATTTTACATATAGAAATTTATCATTTCCACTTTCTTTGTCGACCTCGTATATATATATATATAAATACGGCAAAGTGGTGGACTGAGACGATGTTACCTCGGATGTAATTATTTCGATGCGATGGGATCTCGTGAGAACAGGAAGTAGGCTGACGTCACGGCACAGGTGTAGGGGGTCTTAACCTGGCAGTCGTTATATGTGTAATAGTAGGTGTATAGGAGACGCTACTTTCCGAATGAACCTTCTATCATTAATAACACTACGCCACCGACGCGACGTATAGACGATAACTATTCGAATGGCGTAACGTTTCGAAATTAAAAATGCGCCTAACCGATGGAAGGATATATGCATGTATTCGAATGAAATGTTCCTTCGTACGCGAGGGGAAATGAAGAAATATAAACATAAAGCACATTCTCCATCGCGAAAGAATCCTCTTTTAATTCTCTTTCTCCTCCCTCGTTTTTTTTCCGATGGCATCTGGTGCAACGTTGATGAATAAATTTACATGGAAAAGTGAAAGGCTTTGTGTGCGTTGAACTGTCTTCTGATCTACCACAAAAGATGTGATGGATAAACTGATAACGTGATGAATGCCCTGTATTAAGATATGGAAATTAGTGGCACGGTGTTATTTACTGCTTGAATAGCGATACGATACTATCATAGTTAAACAAAATTGTCTATATCATTGTCCATAATGTTTAGAAAACTTATTACTGCTTCGTTTTATACACGCTCTATACGATCAAAATCATTGACAATTACAATATCGGTCCAAAATTATGTCTATGTCGTTATCATGCAAAAATTATCACCTACAAATAACTTCTGAATTGAAATTGCTTTCATTTGCGCGTCATTTTGTAGAAGAGGAAAATCACCCATACACCTTTGGAATACCGAAAAGTAAACATAATCGTTCCAATGAATTCGCAAAAGGAAATAATTATGTGTTAAATAATTTATCTTCATAAAAACGGAAAATAGAGCGCTCCCTTTGCTTCCAAATTTTATTTTTAGCAAATACATTCGAGGCGTGATAATTAAATGAGGGAACTGGTTTGAAGAATTAATTAATTTTCAATTAATAATTAGATGCTGTGAACTTCAAAGATTGAATAAAAATGTCAACGCTCTTGAGCAAAACTTATTTATTATACCCCTTTCTTATCGACCACACTAAACTCATTAAGAAGAGATATATGTTATTTGTTATAAAGTTAAAAGAATTTTATGAAGAGTTAAAAACGTAAACATTTTTAAGACTTCACGTTCCTTATTTGAAAACTGCAGTGGGATGAATGCAAATAGACAGGAAAAGATTTCTTATATCTTTTCAGCCATTTTTTCAAAATCGTGCATGCATGTATTGTAGAATAAAATGTAATATTTAAAACCACAAAATAATAATAATTTTAACTAGTAAACACGGTACGCATACGGATTAAATTAATAAATGGATTACCCAACAGGTCCAAGTTCTTGCAAAGCCTAGTCAAATAATAGTTTATTAACGTTGTTGACTCGGTGTGAGTTGATAATAATAATAAAAGACAAGTCTTTAATTTGTTTTAATTAGGTCCTGATAGTGCGTGTAATAACATTTTTAACCAATAAAGACAGTAAACATAACAGACTAAAAAATAATGGTTACAGAATAGATTAAATTTTGTCAAGTACAGTATTAATTACAGTATACAGGCTAATTGATTGAAATCATTCGCTGAAAGTATTGTGGATTGTAGAAATCCCATGTTTTTTTGAAAATTTGGACTTAAGCTAACTGAACCATGGCGCACTGGATGGAAATATTTTGGAGATAGTTGCTTTTCCAGTTATACTGGACGTCGCCATCAATTTATTTTAAATGGAATGGTGTTCTTTTTATTACATGCTTCACTGCTACTTGTTATTTTGCATACAAGTTGTGTGTCCCTATACCTACTTCTTACCTTATTTCAGTTATTTTGAGAATGTTGAAAATTGTTTCCATTAGTACAACAACTTTGAAACTATATGCGGCAGTTATTTTGCAGAAGTAAGCATCGGCATTTGCGCTATCCGTAAGAATTGCAATGATGTGCAGGTGGTTTCACTAAACATCTCCTATACTTATTTTTAAAGAATTTTTAATAATTTAAATCAGTATTATTATTATTTCAATAGCACGCCAAGCAAATGACAGGTTTAGCCATTCTGTGACCTTGTTGTGTAAGTCAAAAATCAAGTTAATTCAAATACGAATATTTTGAATTTATTTTATATTCACGGGGAATGTCTGAGGGTTATTGAGAGAGCTAGGCCGCTAATGAACAAGAACAAATTTAAACGAATCGAACTTTCTACGCTATAGAAAAGTAAAATCTGCCAGGTTACGACAAAAACCTTGTACTGGAGAAGAAGGAAACGAGATTAATGAATTAGCAGGATTTAATGCATGCCATCGTGGCTCTATAAGATCTGCCGTACAAGATTTGCGTATAACCTATGCAATACAATGTGTTTAAAAAACAAAACATAAAATGGACTTCAGTTTTACTTCCTCTCATTCGAAGTAGCACTTGCAAGACAACTAAAAAGTTAAATGTGAACTATGCAATTCTGTAAACTGAGGTTAGATGGATATTAGCTTTTTATCTCGAGAAGTTTTCGCGGCAACTTCATTTTCTTGGTGTGATTTATATGGTGCAAGCAGCTCTAAGTTTTCTTTGCTACTTGGTTCTTTTCCATTAATAAAAAAAGTGAACACCTTTTCCGTAACAACACACCGCAGTATAAACAACTTCGGTATTTAGCACCTTTCTAGAGCAACTATTCGCAGATATAACCCCAGCGCCACTGTAAGGCAAACTGTGACGCTTGGCACATAACATCTTTTCAGAGACATTGGGGGTGATACTTAGCACCTGAATATGGAAAAATCTGAAAACTTACGATCATAGCACTTTAGTACTTCCACTCTACAACTTTATTATAAACATTCCCCAATACCTAAAATGCGCAGTTCGTTAGTAAATTAAATATGAACTGCCCATAAAGGTGTTTCGTTTAAATACTTAAAGAGGTTTGACGAAATCAATACTAGTTGTATACTCCGTGTGTTTCTCTGTGAATCTTGTTCTTTTTTATGCAGTTTGCTAATTTCGTCGATATTGTGCTACTGGTAAAGCTAAAAATAGTGCAACCTCTTGAATGAACAGACTCCACAATTTTATTTGTTTTATTTATTTTTTGTTAAAACAGTATTTGCGTATTTACATGTTACATTTACAACTCCGATGTCGACAATCTCATATTCCTACTCGTTCTAATAAACATGTTTTGTATGCGAAGTGAGAGGTATTGAAGATGTCCAACATTAGAATTGAAGTACATAAGTGCATATAGCCGTTTAGTAAAAGCGTAAGTGGTTACATTATTATAGCTTCAAATCAAATGAAAACTATTTTAACGCATTCAGTGCCAGTTTATTCCACGAGACCGATCACGTGACATGCACAAATTTCCAAAGTATGCTGGAGCATTGACTTGGCTTGCAAGTTAGTTCGTGTTGGCCTGTTGCGAAGGTTTAGCAGCATATTTAGATTCTTCGGGCGAGAGTTTCTAAGAAGTAATATCGAGTGACGACGATTTCATCGATGATGTTCTACAAAGTGGTGGAGAGGCAGCAGAGAGAGTGAGTGTAGGCTTTCACGACCGTAATCCATTGTAGAAATGTCTTTCGGGTGATGTCGTGTAGTTGATTTTTTAACTTGACGTTTCGCTGACTATCCTGTCAGCTTCTTCAGAAGATTTCTAAAGATTGCTGTTGTTGTCTTTTGCTGCTCGTTATATATCTTATTTTTGTTCCGCTTTGCTGATCCATAACCGTTCTGCTTTGCTGATCCATAACCGTTCCGTTCCGCTGAATCGCGTCGTTCGTTGTATGACGACTTCGTAGTGCTAACCTCCACGTGTTGCTGATCCTGTATCCATCTTCGCGATTGAAGTTGTTGGTGTTCTTCATTATTTCTATGGATTCGCGTATTATCCTCGGGTAGTAGTGTCTGGTCCTGGCTAATACCTTGACGTCGCTGTAGCTTATGCGGTGGTCTCCTTGTTGGTGCAGATGTTCTGCTACTGCAGATTTTTCAGTATGCCTAAGGCGTGCGTCTCTCTCGTGCTCTTTTACTCTGCACTGAATACTCCGTCCTGTTTGACCGATGTAGCTTTTTCCACATTGGCATTTTGCGATTTTGGTCACCGTGTTGAAACGTGTGGCGATGTTTTTCTCCCCTAGGGTCTTTTTTAGCCTGTCGGTGACTCCTGCTATATATGGAAGGTACGCGTATCCTGCTGGTTGTTGTTGGTCTTCGTCCTTTCTCTGCTCTCGTGGCTTCCTTATATCTTTTGTACTGTAGCCGTTTTTCTGCAGGGCGTTTTTGACGTGTTGTATTTCGTTATTCCTGTGATGTTTGTCGCTGATTTTTTCCGCTCTTCTTAATAAAGTGTTGATGAGGGATCTTTTCTGTTGAGGATGGTGGTGAGATGTTGCATGCAGGTACCGGTCTGTGTGGGTCTTCTTGCGGTATACACTGTGGCCTAGTTTGCTGCTGTCATTTCGCTCCACTAGGACATCTAGGAATGGTAAGGTGCCGTCTTCTTCGATTTCCATGGTGAAGTTAATGTTAGCGTGTTGTCTGTTGATGTGTTGCAGGAATTCCTCTAGAGTTTTTGGTCCGTGTGGCCATATGACAAAAGTGTCATCTACATATCTGTACCAGCATTTAGGTTTCATCCTGCTGGATTCGATGGCTTCTTGTTCGAACGCTTCCATAAAGATATTGGCGATTACCGGTGACAAAGGAGATCCCATTGCAGCGCCACTCGCCTGTTCGTAGAATTCTCCGTTCCACAGGAAGTAGGTCGAAGTAAGGCAGAGTCTCGCCAAATTAATCAGATCCGGTTGTAGTCCTTTTGGTATTAGTTGTTGCCTGATGATCTCTAGTGTTTCTTCCACTGGTACATTGGTGAAGAGTGATTCGACGCCACACGTTTCAACACGGTGACCAAAATCGACCAGCTACTCCCTCCAAATAAGGACGTGTTACCAAAACTAAGAGCAAAAGGCATATATGAACTGAAATGCCAATGTGGAAAAAGCTACATCGGTCAAACAGGACGGAGTATTCAGTGCAGAGTAAAAGAGCACGAGAGAGACGCACGCCTTAGGCATACTGAAAAATCTGCAGTAGCAGAACATCTGCACCAACAAGGAGACCACCGCATAAGCTACAGCGACGTCAAGGTATTAGCCAGGACCAGCCACTACTACCCGAGGATAATACGCGAATCCATAGAAATAATGAAGAACACCAACAACTTCAATCGCGAAGATGGATACAGGATCAGCAACACGTGGAGGTTAGCACTACGAAGTCGTCATACAACGAACGACGCGATTCAGCGGAACGGAACGGTTATGGATCAGCAAAGCAGAACGGTTATGGATCAGCAAAGCGGAACAAAAATAAGATATATAACGAGCAGCAAAAGACAACAACAGCAATCTTTAGAAATCTTCTGAAGAAGCTGACAGGATAGTCAGCGAAACGTCAAGTTAAAAAATCAACTACACGACATCACCCGAAAGACATTTCTACAGCAGAGAGAGTGGTGCTTTGGAAGAAGCACCGGAAGAGATACACAATATTGTATGGAGGGATCCGCTGCTGGTATATCGCAAGGAATTATCATTCACCGCACAAACAAGGTTGAAGCAGCAGCCAGCAGGAAATCGGTAATTATTTCAATATTTTGGTGACGGACGATTTCCATAAGTTTATCGCTGAGGAAACAAATGAGTACGCCCAAGAAGCGTTTTTGGAAACTGGATTAGAACACGTCCATATTACCCGGTAGAAATCGCTGACCAAAGAAAAACGGCGCCTTTTCTTTTTGGGACTTTTTGTATATATTGGTACAACAGTAATATACAGATTATAGGACTACTGGAAAACCACAGGCTGTATAATTTGACTTGTTTTTCTGATAAGACTAGCCGCAACTGTTTTTTGTTGGTTCTCGGATGTCTACATGCCCTAAAGTTGTTAAAGTAAAACAGGACTCATGTTAGATTATTTCAACAATTAGAAGGTAGAGGAAAAATTATTTTCTACGTAAAGTTACAGTAAATACAAAACTGATATTTTATACGTCTATGCTCGACGCCATAAAGTCAGTTTTAATGAGTCTATAATATCCTGGAAAGGTTGTCTGTTATTCCGCCAATATTTTCCAAGCAAAAGGCACGGTATCAACATGTGTATTTTGGTAGAACTTGACGGCCTCACACTCAAGCAACTTGTATATTCAGAGTCAAGAGAATTGACGGGTCCTGAGTGCTACGCTTCAACGCTGCGTTGTTTTGCGGTTAATGGCAGAAAATTTTACAAAGGTAATAGTTTGTATAGTAGTTATTATAACAGTCATACCCTTGTGACGACGTTATTACAAAGCAAGACTTATTGTACACAGACATTTAGAAGTAATCGCAAAAATAAGGAAAAATAAGAAACGCAAACGTAATCGAAAAATGTGATGAAGAAAACAGCGTAATGAGTTGAAAGTGGAGTCATAAAGAACAAGTTACATTCACAAACACTGAACAGAACAATTCTGCGTAAGCCAGAAGATTCAACAAGTTCTTCTTTTGAATTCCTAGTACTTGTACGAGCGGTACTATGGTAACAAAACTCCATTCCGTGACCTCCGTTTAGCCATCGTCGCAGAGCTTATGGGTTTAGATTCATTTTCTAATAGATCCGGAAAATTATGAATAAATCCAGAAATGTTCAACGAAAATACCCGAAAAATTACAGCTTTCTGCACCTTCTGCTTGGGCGTTTCTGGGCCCAAGCTTTGTTTAGAATTTGTTTTAGAATTTTTCATAGTATTAATTGCACATACTACCTGTATAATGTACAGGGTATGATATTTTGAAATGCAAAGAAATAATTATTTATATTCAACACGCTGTATATGAATACATCACTCTAAGTAAATGTTTAGTCTATCTATCCATATTAACTTTTTTTTGTGAAACATACCACTGACTCTGTAGCGGACTATGAATGGCTACACCGTCATAATTTTGTTATCTTGATTAGTGGTTATACTTCAGGGTATTCGTAATACACTTTTGTAGTGGGAAATACGAATGTTGACGGCTATTCGAACAACGATATCTTGAATTTATTCTTGATTCACGGAGAAGGCAACAAAATATTAACAAAAACATGCAGTATATTTAGCGATAGATATCCAACCTACCACCAGTTACAAAGAAGAAATTTCGAAAAATAGATAATACTCTTTACGTTTTGGAGCTGTGAAATGAAATCGATGAACCTTTAAATTGGCCTGCACTATCCCTGGATTTAACATCGTAAAATTTTTATGTTTAGAGTCATTAAGATTTGGTAGTGTGTTTTTGAAATCATGTATTTTTTTTCTTTGCTTCTCTTTTCATAAATTCAAAAACTGAAATATTTTTATCTATTTTTCAAAATTCTTTATTACAATTGTTGTTAATACATACTTTGTTGCATTCTCCATAAATAAAGAATAAATTCAATATATCGTTGTTTGAATAACCGTTGACATGAGTTAAATTCATTTCCCGCTACACAGGGTTCGATTTAAGCAAAGATATGTTTCAAATAATCGATAATATCTCAAGATCTCTTAAAGATAGGTATAGAAAGTATTATTATGGATAGATAGATTATAACATTTACTTATTAGTGTGTGCCCGAAATAAAGTCGGCAGTCAACGTATGTATAGTAATTCATTGACATTGATCACTTCATTTAAATTCGTTGCCTTTTTTATAGTTTCGCTGCACATTAGTTGCCTAAATAGGGATTTACGTCCACCAGCGTGAAGGTGTTCGGTAATCAGCCCACGCTGATTGCAGCTTTACTTTATATAGTAAGTAGATGTGTATACGTAATCTGTACACGCGAAGAAATACACACACTATGTAAATGCACACACCTCTGTCTACGGATAATATGGACGTTGCGTATAATGATAAAAATAATACCAGCTTGAAGAGTCAGATTAATCAAAGTACAGAAGATGTATGATTTAAAGTACAGTCCTTTCGTCCGCGCGGTAATTTTTCATCAATCATTGAAAGAAGATTTTCTCAAATCCTTTGTTTTAGAGTCGATGCGCGTTTGACGACATAGGAGTACCATGTACATATACAGTTAAGTGAATGGGCTGCTCAGCAGAAGATGTATATTCTTTGATAAGTACGTTAAAAGACCTTCTAACGGTTTTATCGTTCTACAAAGTGACAGAATGCGTCTTGCATTTTCATTATTATACACGCATATCCCTTCTCCATATTAAATTATTTGATAATAGTGGCGAGCTCAATTAGACAAGTTTAAGAATTTCTCATTATATTCCTTTGATTTGTTAATCAATAAAATATTATTGATATACTTTTTTAAACATATATCCAGAGCAGGTATGCTACGAGTTAACAGACTATCAATAGAAAAATGCCACAGTGTTTAGACCTGGACCGGAAAGGTGAGAATAAGAACGTTAGAGTTATAGTGAATCTATAGTCATCGAAGATTTGACAGACTTTGACCTGCACGAATATCCTTCGAAAATTTTAAATAGAAATGAACCATTGTGGTGCCTCAAGTGAAAGCTTATCCTTCAAAGAAAGCAACAACAAAAATTAAAAACTGAAAAAATCTACTTTGTGAAACTCAAAATTACTGAAATAATAACATGCTAGAGTCAGTAAAACTAAGGGTGTTCTGAAATAGAAAACTCAATGTTTCGCCCACGATCATATGAGGCTTCTTCACGAAGCAGTTGATCACAGCACGGTTATCCTAATCAGCTGTTTCCCGGTCAGTTAGTTTCGACTCTGGCATGGTTAACACATCGAGTTACGGTGCTAACTGTGGCCTACCGCCTTTTCCTTTCCTGAAGAAGCTCCATATGATTGTGGGCGAAACGTCGAGGTTTCGATTAACCATGACACAGTTCGAAACACGTTTAGTTTTAACTCAAAATTACTCTATAAATATCTAGCTAGGAGTTGGTAATAATAGTATTTTTAAGTGCATATGTCACAACAATGAGAATGAATAAACAAAACTGAAACAACAATATTCGCAACTGCTCAAAATGAGCACCATTAGTCTCCATGCAGTATTACAGCCGCCAAATTTTTGTCTCATTTTGTGAAAAGTTCTTTGTGGAATGTTTCTATACTTGTTAATAATTCGTTGATGCATATAGTTTACATTTATTAGTTGAGGCTTATAAACTACTGGTTTTAAATGGCTCCAAAGAAAGAAGTCGATAATTGTCATATCCAGTGATCGTCTATGCTATTAACGTCTACCAATCCAGTGACTTGTAAATCTTCGGCGAAGCCAGTTACAAATGTTTGGAGTATAATGCAGTGGAACATCATTTTGCTGGGAAAAAGTCAGGCATTTGATTATCTTCTTTACCACCATCCTTTTCAACTTTCTTTGTTATAAGAGAATCGATGATGTTCTCCAACATGTTAGACGCCATAATTAATAAATATGGGCGCAACTATTAAATTCCTGTTTAAAGATTCATTTTTCCAGGTTCCGTGTATGTCCTTCTCTTATAATGTCGTACATTGTGTTTGTTCATTAGTTCCTTTCCATACAATAAAAAGTGTACTTACTACTAAAGCAAGTGTTTTTGTTCACACTAGTTTCAGAAAATTCAAACCAACTAAAAATCGTTGGTGGTAAGTTTGTATGGGTGACATTTATGCAGCTTTGTAACTTTGCGAACAGATGAGTTCAGCGAAGGCGCAGAGCTAGTTGGATCCAGTGTAACATTACCATGCTTTTTCAAACTTTTGCACAAACTTTCTTATCTATTTATGTTAAAAATTGTATTAACAATTGTTAATACAATTTTTAAATAATTTTTTAAAATGACAATAAAATAAAAATATCATTTGAGGTGTTTTATTTCCTCCACTACATTTTTCTTGCTATTTTGTGCTTCTCCGCCATTATCCATATTTTTAAATTATTTTCTTCTTAGAGAATTCTTATTTTGTTGTATGTTCTTCTTTCAAGAACTGTAATTTTAAATTTCTTGTTTATGTTTGTCCGCAATAACAAGTCTACACACCACATAATGAAATTTCAAAAATATAAAAAGGTCAATTACAAACATCGTTGGGGTGCTTTTGTTCCATGTTACTAGCTAATATTGACGACTGATTAATTGACTAAGATTTCATTTCTGTTTGTACAACGCACGCCGCATTGAATTAGCCATCATCTATGATCCGCAAATCACTGAACTGATAGTTGGGATAACTGGTTCGTAGTATTGTCACTTGATGGTTGAATTCTATTGAAAGGTCGTCCCGATCGTTTTTTGACAATTTAGACTTGATTACGTTAGTTTTGTTCGTGTTTAATTTAAGATTACATATTTCTGTCGCCATTCGACGTATAAATGTTATCTCTGCCCAGTTGTTATGCGAAATAATGCAACTTGTGCCATTCGCATGCACTGATGTCATTGACTTATATTGAAAAAAACGTGTTGGGGCTAAGACGAATCCTTAAGGAACGCCGGATTTCACTTGGACCGCTTGGGAACAAGATGTTTACTTATAATATCTTAAGATTATCTGCGACTGCTGTTATGACCACTCTAGACGTCCTATCGTTCAAATAGGATAAAAAAATTATCGGCCACGCCATTTATACCGAATGCCCGTAGTTTCAAGAGAATACGTGTGTAAATAAAGCAATCGAAAGAAACTACAAATTTATTATTCCTCAATCGTTATCATTTAATATGAATCGAAAAGTTAATTAATCTTTCTTGGAATAGCTACCCGCGTGAAGAATTTTCATTAGTAGATGTTTTCCTTAAATAATCTTCTTCCTTACAGGTATTTTACATACATGATAGAAGCTTGTATAATTACTTCCTGAACACGTGCAATTCCTTACGGCTACTACCACACCTACGTCGTATGTATGTTCTTCTGTTTGTGACTTGTGTTACTGAATGTTACTAGGTTGTTTGAATGGAAAAATATTTATTGTACAGCTAACAATAAGAGTGTCTATACCGTGTAGGCCTAAAGTATGAAATAAATTTATTACCTAAAAAAGACCTACTTTATGGAAAATCGGTCGTACACGTCAACTTTTTTATTTTCTACATATTTCTAAAATATTTGTCATTAAATAAGGTGGCCCAAAAAATTAGGGGGTAGAAAAACATGGATTTATGCAGGTTTAAATTTTTCAGGCATGCTGAAGCACAATAAAGGAAATAAATACCTCCATCATCCTGTAACAGCTTCAAGGCGTGCAGGAGGTAGAAATAGGCACTTGTAAAGTGCATATCTGTTCTAAGAAGTAGGGATAGTACATGCATGTTTAGTTTTAGAAAAAGTTTTTTCTCACATCATTCGGTCACCGGTTGATGATGAGGACCGTTCGTGTCCTCGAAACGGCCGTCCCGAACTATTTATTATATTACTATATAATAAATTAAACTTGTGTGGTGCGGAGGGTTCCGATACTTATGTGTTGTTTACAATACAAGTCTTCTTTGAATAGCTTTGTTATTAGTTCGTCTACAAGAGATGCCCAGAGAAGGGGTGATAATACACCTCCTTGTGGGTACCCAGCTAGTGCCCTCACCTTGATAGTAGCCTCCCCCAGAGACGTCGCTATTACGCGTTCCTCCAGGGCGGCTCTTATCCAGCAGCAGAGCCGCGAAGGGACCCTTTTTCCTGACCGTCTCTACAAGGGAGCTTGTGGTGGCATTATTAAATTTTTAGAAAGGCAGTCATTGCCATCTCTTTGTCTTCTATTGATTTAGAAATTAGCCGATTTAGGTCATCTAGCGCTAAGTCTGTTGATCTTTCTGGTTGGTATGCGTATTGACGATCGCTGTGTGGTTGTGTTGTCAACACCTCATCTCTAATATACCTATCCATCATCCGTTCCAATGTCTTTAGTAGAAAGGAGGACAAGCTAATGGGTCTATACGCTTTCGAAGTTAGGTCAGAAACTCTTCCCACTTTGGATATGAGTATGGCCCTTGTCGTATGCCACTGGGTTGACATATGCAGTTCCTGCAAACTTTCCTTCTTAGTTTCAGTATAGGTATCGTCTCACTGTTTGATAATACCTACCTCGCTTTCAGAATAACCATCCTTTGCTAGGATTTCGTGGATTCTGGTGCAGGCGGGGGCACTGTCGACCTCCCCGCAAAATCTCCTCCACGACGTCCTCTTAGGTTTTCGAATTTCTTTGTTGTACTGTGCAAGTTTTGCCTTGTATGCGTCCCAGTCGTGATTGTCCTTTGCCTTGTTAGACAGCCTTTTTACTTCGGCCCTTAGTTTCGCAAGGCAGTGGCTCCAACACGCCGCTTTATTGCCCTAAAATTGACGGTACTGGTCGGACACAAATCTCCATCGGATACATGAGGGACATACGCGAAATCAACAAAAAATAAGAGTTGTGTGTGCAGGTTATAGGGTTCTATTTTTTTGAGTTCCTGTTAAGTTCGTTAACAGGTAGTAAACATTTGCGATTCAAGGAAGTATTATGGTGCTAAAGTACGAGCCTATCTGGATAAAGTTTCTCTTTTTCCACGTGGAGTTATTTAAAGAGTAAGATGCTAAAAACAGCGACAACAGATATCGAGGACTTAAAAATTCGCATTCGAAGTGAAGGTCGACTAATACCTCTTCTGTAGTAATCCACAAATGGAGTTTGTAGATAGACTTGCTTATTGCTCAGTGGTAAATGGTGGACATGTTTAACGTCCAATTATACATTATGAAATCACCTTGGGAGCATCCAATACTATCACCAACTTTTACTTATTACCTATTAGGGTTAATACTGTTCTTTTTTCTAACATTCAGTATTATTACTACTATTTTTTTGTATTTAATTCGTTAAAAATAAAATATTCTGTTGTTTATTCTTTTTGACAGCCTGCTAAATTTTTAATAAATCAGTGAAAGCTCAGGTTAGTTTAGATTAATTAAAAAAAAAACAGTTGCAAAAGCAACTTTCTTCCATGTCCATTAACTTTAAACTGTGAATGGTAATTGTTGAAAAAAGTTCCCCAATGCCTATTTTTAGTATATTAAAAAATAATATATCAAATCTCGGAATACATGCTTGAAAAGAGTTTGTAATAATTAATTTACACTTTTTTTGCCTGCTACACCGCAAAAAATAAGATTATAAGTTAATTTTCAACCTGAATAGTTCTAAAACTATTCTATATAGGCATATCACATGCTACACGAAAATTTTAGGATTTCACATAGAATTAGAAAATGTAAAAATGTACACGGTGTTCCAATTGAAAAAGTATAGTTGATTTGCGCCCTACTTTTTTGCAGGGTATGTCACGTAATTGGTTCATTATGAGTTTAATTTCTACTATTTGCCTATGTTTGATATTCTAGGACTATTATCTACTAAATTGGCTCTATTAAAGTAATATATTTTTATCAAAATATCACTTTCTGTTTACCAGAAAGCCACATCAACTTTGTATAATTTTTCTTACATTTTTGTATTCTTAGACCACGAATAACCTTTGGATTATTCCACAGTTCTGCGATAGGACCTTTTTAATAAGACCACAATAGAAATAAACAAGTTAATAAATTGGTAAAGCAACATCGGAAGTAGAAACATGAATTTTATGCCTGGAATCTTTTCCTCCATTCTTATGGAGGTCTTAAAAATAAAAAATATGCAGTAAAGTTTTAGCAGTGTGTTTTTGAAATTGTATTTTTCTTTCTTTGTAATAATCTTTTCAAAAATTCAAAAACTGAAATATTTGTTTCTATTCTGTTTTGAAATGTCTTCTTCGTAATGGTGTTAATACATATTTTGTTGCATTCTCTATGAATAAAGAATAATTTTAAGATATTGTTTGAATAGCCTACACTGAAATATAACTACAAAATTTTGACATTAGTCAAACTTATGGTCTGCTGGGGATTAAACTTAATCAGGGCTATGTTTAACAAAAAACTCGCTAATATCTCAAGAATTATGGAAAATAGGTATAGGGAATGTTAATATGGATAGATGGACTATAATATTTTCTTACCAGTGATATTATTCATATAGAGGTGTCTCATTTAAAAACAATTTTTTTGCATTTGAAAATATGACACTTGGCTTCTCATTTTTGAACATTCTGTATACTAGACAGTGATATATCTCAAACCGTTGGATAGATTGTTATCTGGTTTAACAGCAGGCCAAACTTGGAACTTTAACTTTAATTATTGACTGAGATATTAATGATGCAATGAAAGTTATTAAAAAAAACAACATAATAAAATAACTCGATAACAATAACATGAGTTATAGGAAAGTTCGATGAAAAATTATGTGTTTATGGACTGAGAATTCAAAAATGTAAGAAAAAGCATAACACTTCATTTAAATAAAGTTAAGCCGATTTCCGGTAAACCGGATGTGACAGTTTGATAAACATTTTTTACTTTGCACATCAGAAAATGCCTAGAAACAACAAACCAAAAAATAATGCTAAGCTATTTTAGCATTATTTTTTGGTTATTTTTTACTTTAATGTAAAATACTATATAATGAAAAAGATTTTTAAAATAAGTAGAAAACATAAATCAAGTTGGCGTATCCAAACGATTTTTCATAAAATGAAGCGTTCTTTAGATTTTTTTTTATATAATTCCATACTTAATGTCCTCGCATGGATAAATATATACATCTTGACAACGCGAAGACTTAAAACAGTTAGTCTCTTGCTCATGCTTAAGTAAGAGAATTATAAAATGTGATTGTAACAGGGAAGTAGGACACATAATGAATCATATTTACAGTATTTACCACTAGTGTTAAATCTATAACGCTTTCCTTAGTCTTTCTTATTGTTTGACTCATATGAAAATATTTTAGGTATTGATGAGGGAAAATACTACAAAAGCAAATATAGTTTCCCAGAAGATCTACTACTTTTAATAATTATTTTTTATGTAATCTGTTGTTAAAAATGCGCGCTTATGTAAATGATTTTGATTTTCTGGTATGCGCCGTTATTATTTTGTTCGAATTAGGAAGAAAATTATTGCAATTAATATTATCTCAAGAGAGGCACGCTGTGAGTTACGTAAAAGAAAATCGCACCGTACTTTCTAGAGCTAACCTACCAAAAAAGAAATTTAATAGAAACTAGTACAATATCAGTAGTATATATCTTAATTAGCATCTTAAATAAAAGAACGAGCTGGCGTCTTAACAGATTATAAAATGCCGCAAATGCAGTTATATATTTAATATGTGTGAACCAAAGCTAATTGCGAATTAGAATGAAGCTCCGTCCTAACTGAGATAACTGTTCGTGTCGTTAAAGTTGGTAACCTTGCGTTAGTTCAAACAAAGGGGCTCCCACACTATAGAGAAACTCTCCCATCGCGTTGTGTACATAAATAATCCTGCTCTTGCGGAAATTTTATAATCTTCTTTCGTGATTTGATCCGTTTTTAATATGAGCTAGTTTCTTGCGTCTTCACATATTGTATACGTGAAGACGCAAGAAACGACAGGGGCGCATGTCGGAAGTGTTAACTAACGACGTTAGAGCTGAAACTGGGATACAGATAACTACGACGATGATTTTTCATTTCGTACGCTTTGCATAACAAAAAATAACGGTATCGTAATTTTACACAAGGCTATATAATATAATACGACATGGTAGTTATACAATTCACTCCGATTCACGCCGATATCTTTATGAAATAACGCCCATGTTGTTGAAAGCTTCCTAGAAAACAATTGTTATTTCAGAAGTACTGAAACAACTGTAGATGTAGTAACAGATTTTAATAACTGAATTATATAAAGATAAAAAAGGTCTTTATAATACAAGAGAATTTTCAATTCAATGTCAATGTAGAAATTTCATCTTAATTACGAGGAGCAAATTCTTTAGGGTTTCTAACTTTCACTTTTTTGGGGAAAGTCAATCTACAGATACTTTGATCTTGATCATAATATGCAATACGCATCCAGTACGCAACGCAGAAAGCGAAGCAGTGACGTCTTGTGTTAGTTCATCTTGGGTCTCCACGCGAGTTAGTCGAACGTCGTTTGTTTAATTCATAGTACATCGGGCGTACAGAAGCGCAAAAGGCGACATCACTTAAACATGTAAAAAAGTATACAGGTGAATTTCCCGATTTATATTATGATGGTACTAATAGTGCGTAATGTTTGGGATAAACCGTTATTCTGTTGGCACAAATGCGACTGCGCAAAGCATGTCAATAGTATTAGCACACGAATTGAAAAAGTGTTGTGCCATCGAGAGAGCAATATATGTTGGATTTACTGTCCATGTTTCTTGAGTGTGGGTTGCAACTTCGCCTACTGGATAAGAAACCGTTTCACGACTTCTACAATAAATACAGTTCCAACTGGGAGCTACCAAATTGTGAACGCATTGCTATGAGCTACAAGTAATATAAAGAGTGTTGTGGGAAAATTCGAGAAGGTTAAAAAGAAATATTCTGATTTTACTAGATTAATACAAATTGGTGTTGGTGCATCTGATCCATTATCTATTTATAAAGATTATTTTTATTATACGCGTCGTATATCCGCAGATGTTGAACATTCTCAAAATATAAGAACATTTTTTCATTTTGCACCTAATTCTGCAAATATTGTGCTACGTAGATAAGGTAGGTGGGTTATATATAATATTTATAAATAAATAAATAAATTAGCATTACTCTTTCCCGATATATACTTCCGTTAACTCCTAATGAGTAATATAGTAATATAATATGTATGCGTATATGAAACTTAGTACTGTCATGGCGTGCTGACAAAAGTGCTCTCTATTATGTGTCTGTGTCTGTGTCTTAAAAAAGCACTCTCTATTATGTGTATGTAGAATCATTGATATGTGTTTATATATATTTGTTTTTAGAATTTTTTTGAAAGGTGGCAGTTATTAGAGGTGGCCTTAAAGAGGGTTTACTGTATAAGCAATTCTCTAATTAATTTACAACAAAATTGGTGTAATACCTGCTCACAGCGGCTATTTGCAATATCAATAATCCGTGGTTGGAGTGATTTGTATTGAGGTAAATGGGAAATAAAGGTCTTGGTTGTGTATAGTTCGAAACTAGCTATTATTTTATGAGATTTGGACCTTTCTTTCCCATCTACCTCAATATTTACAATATGTTTAAAGCTATTAATAGCTGACGAAAGCTGAGGCACTGAAAAATTTTGGTATCACGTGGCAGCCTTTGCAATAGAACGAAAGAAATTATTTTTAAAACCTCTAGTGGACTTACGGTAAACTAATCTGTCCCCTTCTTCCAAAACTGTAGTTAAAAATATTATTCTCCGTGTTCCTATTTATTTTATTATAATGGATTTATTCATTTTGTACTTTTTTAAGTTCTGCTGTTGTTTCCATTTAACAATTAAAATTTTGAAAGCTGCTTGCGTGGATAAATTTAGTAATTACTATAACATGTATACGGTATTCTTAAGCCATGACATTTAAAAGTACAGTGGTACCTCGGTTTACGATAGTATCTTGTTACAAAATTTTCGGGTTACGGAAGATGATGAATTATTGTTTCCAAAACCAAAAGGTACTCCCAGATACGAGGCTCGGGATACAACTTATTCTTACATTATTGAGCAATCTTTTTATTTTGGTGTAAAATCTTTTTCAAAATGGAAAGTTCGACAATTGCTATCGAATAATCCCTTATTTGTCGTGTTGTCGCTAATATTGTAATCTATGTGAAAAAGCTATTTCACTCTCGTCGTCTCCTATATTAATTAATTCCATAAACCGAGGTGTCACTGTATGTTTATTTGAAGCACTATCATCATGGATTCCAATCTAACAGACCAGTACGTTTGTTAGCCTTGACCTGGAGTTTACATAACAATATTTTTGCTTGTATTCTTCTTATATAAAAGCCATCACACCGAAGGGTGTTCATACACCCTATGGATACTATGTCATATCTAATTTTAAATACCGCTAATAAACAAACCTTTAGTGCTGATAATACACACTCCTACAGAGGCTTTGGGATACGTTTCTACGTCCATGGCCAAAGTTGCGTTGCATTAAGTTATTCTATGAGTATGACTTACTGTCGGTGATATTTTGAAAGTAGTTAAATAGTTTAGCACAATTGATATTTTGAAAGTAAGTGATGGTAAGCTATCGCATCTCAAGTGAAAAATTTCAACGAAACATCTCTGAATTAGTTACCGTTGCTTTCTCAGAGTTTAAAGAAAACTACACTGTGATTTTCAAAATGAGTTCTCTCTACTTTGTATTTGATGTTAAGGAATTGGGAAAAATATCTCAACACTGATTTAACTTCATTATAAAAGTGGGAACATTGGTGCCTTATTTAAGGCGCTTATACGTAACTAGCATTGTTCTATGACCTATTCCTACAGGATGGAGAAAACTAAAGATTCTTTTCACTCTCAAACCATGAAGAAACGACTATAGTTCCCTCAAATCTTACCGCCCAGTCAGTCTCACCTCCTCCATGTCGAAAGTGGATGTGAAACTGTGCAAGCGATATATTAAAGAGCGAATTCTGTCCGCTCATTTACCTCCCAAAAATCAACACTCTTACACTCCAGAGAGATAAGTAGATCCTGTCTTGGGCAGGATCCAAGTATCTGTGGGTACACAATCCACCTTGTATTTATCGACATCGAGGGAGCCTTTGATAAGACTATACCTTCTTGAAAATTACTACAACTTTGAAGAAACGTGGAGTGCCACATACACTGATAGCTGGATTCATATTAGACTTATCAAATAAGTCGTCACTGTCAGCCTGATAGCCGACGGCATATGTGGTGTGACAGCTAAGGACAGTGAAGCGAGATGTAAAATCTAGTAAGAGATAGCCTGAGCAGCTGCATCACTCATAAGAGCGACGGCGCCCAGTCACCAAGGACGCCATAAGGGGTTTGACGGCCTATGATTTTAAAATAATTTTTTTCGCACCCACCGCTTAGTTTTGACGCGAAAGCCAAATACCTTCGTATTACCCTCGACAAGAAGACCGACAAAGCTAGCACTGCGTTTGGACATTATCGAAGAATATCTTATTCATAGAGTAATGTCGTGGACTTACAAAGAAATACAACAAATTCTAGAAGAACGCTTACAATAGGTAAATAACATTCTATTTCCTTTTGTCTTCAATCACCCGTACAAATCTTTAATTCACCAGCGGACCGAGATCGAATAGGCGACCTGTCATGTAGAGGCTTCCTTTGAAAATATCCTATGCTGACGCCAATTAGAAATACCGTGCTGGGTAAAGAGCGACTACATTTTGCCGCCCATTGAGGCGATTCCTTTGGGCAACCTACTAACTTCTGCCCAGGCAATGGGGTGGTTGACAGCCTAAAAGGTTCCCTGGTAGAGGGAGGATGCTCCATCTTACTCTCGTTCTCCGTAGCCATAACTTGGATTAAACCGTATCACCGGGGCTGTATTTACAAGTTGATCACTGGCTAACAAAAACATTTGGAATTTCTTGCATATTGTTCTACTGGGCTTGCTCTTAGGCAGTAGGACAATATTCAAAATGTAGTGCAATTACGATTTTGTATATTGGGAGTTTCGTACACACACCTATACTCAGTTCAGAATTAATTACATCACAAAAATAAATATTTCATTTTGCTCACATATGCACTGAAATTGTCAATAACAACTACACTACAGTGAAAAATTACTATTGCCTTGTTTTTAGCAATACTTAGTTTTCATTTAAAGTTGTTCACCCCGGGGCATATGTTTTGTAGCTCACAATTAGCTTTTCTATCAGATTCAACGTCATCTTCTATTAAGTGTAAAGAAGATTCTGACGCAGATTCACATATTTACACTCTACCATAACTAGATATTGTAAAAATATGTGAATTTTTGTATTCAAAATTTCACATTGTATTTACCTGTGCACGTACTATTACTATTAATTGGTTGCTACGCTTAACGTATTGTGCAAATTTTGCTTTGAGAAATGCAGTAACAAACCCCGTTTCACAATTGATATAACTCCATTGTTTCACGTGACACAATTTGCTGTATTTAAATCTCCCGTAATTCAAGGTCGTTATGCAGAAAGGATTTTATTGTGTCAGACCTTTGGAGAGAAGAATATAAACAATAAACGTACCTATATCGAAAAAAATGTACGCAAGGATTTGAAACTATAAGTTGCCATTCTATTAATTAGTTTGGTGAGATTTGTTGCGTTATGACCTTTCAAATAAATTACCTTGTTTGGATATTATATATTTATTAGAGAGTTATCTACACTCAGCAATAGACTAGTATACTTACGCTTTTTCTTTATTTCACCCAATAAATGGTACATAATAGTCCACAAAACGCCATTGTATTATAATAATTAGTAACTGCATAATAATTTATAGTATTAAGCTATACAATCTTGAAACGGTGGTGATAAAAGGAAGTGGTTGGTCAAACTAACGGAATTTGCTCCCCAAACATTGCATCATCTCGCAAGAACTTGTCAAGAGTAAGCAAGAAAGAAGTAAACTCGAGAGTAGGTTTTGAAAGATATTATAAGTTCGTTAAGAATTCGACGAGAAATTGTAACAAGTGATTAAAAAAGAGAAAAATTTCATTTTCTCTCTTTTTTTCTAACTTTCTCTAACTATTCTTTATTTGGATTTGCAGAGTGAAACTAAAAGCACATTCTGGTGGCTAGTTTCTGTTCAGTGCTGTACGCGAGACTATATATATATAACGTTTCGGTTCTTTTTGGCAATCATCGACTTTCTTATTTCTTATCGATGAACTTTGACACCGACAGAAAGATTGTTTTTTCTGAGTTTAACCATGTGTAACATGTTGACAGACATTTTTAACGAAAAATATATGTTAAAATTAAATAAGGTAGCCATAAAATTTCAAACTGTCAAGCGTCAGTTATTGTTCATTAGTAATAGAAAAATGTCCTATGCCAACGAAGAGAAATGAGATATGTATGTTATTTTTTATCCGTCGAAAAACAATAGCAAGTACAAGTTTTTTACAATTTTATCCAGAAGGACAGTATCATTTCTTTAGATCTTGATAGAAACCTGGTCAACAAGGAATCATTTACCAAGCGACCTAATTTTTATGTAAGCAGGAATTTGAATAAAAACCAACAGGATATTTTATAAACTGGATATTGAAGGTATGTTTTTGTAAAGTTTATGTAAATAGCACCTTATTTGTAACAATGAATGTGTTTTGTATTGTGCGCTGGAGTTTTTACACTTTTGAGATTATACGTAGCTAGGATAACATCTGATTACATTTGTTTTGTGTTTTTATTTGTAGAGAGGACTGTTAAGACAACCTAATCTAACCCTTATATGTAAGTGTCCCCACTACTAACCATTATAATAGTAGGGATGAAATACGGGCATGTTCATTCGTCACCGAAATTACCTGAAGAGCCTTTGGAAATTCCAGACTAATAAAATAATTTAGTTTTATTCATATCCTCAAACAGTTCAACTAATTTCGGTTTACAATTTATCCTCTAACCTAATAGTTTTATGACGATCTGCCATAAAGGCCGGAAAATTAGAGATTAAGCTTAGACTTAAGCGGGTATTAGCAACCAAACGCAAATAATGTATTTACCTAATCTAATACAATAATACACAGTACAAAATAACCCGAACAGAATGAAAATATCAATAACAGTAAAATAACTCGATGGAAGACATCACCTTTCTGGTGTCTACCTCGAAATATTTCAATGTTATGGAAAAATTTTATAAATATTATTTTTAATAATTCCCCATAAAAAGATAATCCAGGGGACTTCAGCCGGGAGATCTCGTCGGCCATATAACAACTCCACTATTTCTAATCCAATTTAATATTTCTTCATACATAACTGGTGCCATGAGACTATTTCCCAAAATGCTGATCCACACGTTTAATCCAAAACGATATTCTGGCCTCCTTATCCTATTTTGTCTATGATTCTGTACTATTCAATAATGCTCTGTTTTTTGTTTAGAATTTGTAAATTTCGATTCATCTGACCAGATGATTTTTTTTTAATATTCGTCGCCTTCTTCACTAATTAGTTGCAGCGCTCCAGTCGTCCTAAATTATCATCAACCTATGGCTAAAATGAATGGTTGCTGGGTTTAAACTTTTTCCGATTTTGAACTATACATAAATTACTTTAAATTTAAAATTTTCCTATTTTTAATCTTTGGCGTCAACATATCGCTATTAATAAGCAAACAACACAAAAGTCCTTGGTATCATTATTATTCTATCTTAATAAATACTAAGGTATAATCTAATAAATAATTTTAAGACAACTATTTGGAAACAGCGTACTTGGAAGCGAAAATTGTATTAATTCTATTTTTTTGTTTCATATTTTCTCTACAACAAAATGCGAAATTGTTTATAAACCTTTCTTCCATTCTATTAATATATTGATAAAAATCTTCAAATGGCATACTTAAATTACCAAAAATATTCCCGTTCTTGAATCTGTTACGTAGACTTCCGTGGTTGTCAATAACAATATACTCTTGGTTTTCGGGTTGGAACCATAGCTTCTGGTGACGTTTCATCCCCATTCTCATGGAGCACCTTCAGGACTATTACTGCACACTGATTGCGGACTATTCGTTCCGGAATGATTTATATAGTCCTTGTTACGGGTCAATGAACCGTAGAAGCTAAATAACTTGGGATTTTCAGGTATATAAAGGATATAAAGGGTAGCTATCACGTCCATTTAAATTGTGGGTTTGTTTGAAGATTTCTAGAGATTTACGGATTTTTCTGTTATAATAGTGAGAGTTGCGTGATAAGGTGCGGATACAGTTAGTTGGATGTGGTGACCAGTTTTCAGTCTATGCTCAGCCAGCGTGGACCTAGCTACACGCAACAACTGCATACAACACTCGTGCTCAGTAACACAAATGGTTTGTTTCACCGATGTACACACTATCACACAAACATGGGGCCAGATGACTGCGGCTTTTGATGCGAAAGTATTTTGAAAGTTTAAAATTGGGTTTGAAGATTTTATGTTGTTCCTGAAGAGAATCTTGCTGATGCGATCAGTGACATCTTGAAAATGTATCTTCCCATGCAAAGAATTTGGGGGTTGCCTGCTTACGGAAATGAGAGGAGTTGCTGTGGAGAAGAATTAATGCGGCTTCAATATCAATCTCTGATCTTGTTTTTATATCCCTCGAATTGACACCAGATGACCTCTACGGAGGCTTCTGTTGTAGCTTGTCAGTACTGTCTTTTTTTTTAATCTCGAACATCACTTGTCACGGGTCCATTTTTTCTTCGGGTTCATAATAACCGCAAAATTTAGCAACTGCCAAATTTAAGTGATTTTTTTTTAAAATGATATTTCCAACAATAAGAGGGGTTCCCATAGTGAGCGTCGAAAAAGTAATCAGTTTGTGTTTCAGTCAATGTCTAGTTGGAAAATTTAATTTGTAGTATTTTTCGTGTTTGTTCTACTAATGTATTTGAAGCTTTGCTGAAGATTCTGGGGTTCTTCAGAAATTTTCCAGAGGTTCAGCAAAATCCGAAAGACACTACTAATACCGTATTTTACTAAACGAAAAAAGCTAGATATATTAATTTATTTGAATAATGTATCTGGAAGTAGCACAAAGCAACATATAAGAAATAAGAAATTAAGTTGCTTCTAAATGAAACAAATGTGTATTTTAAATTGTAGTTTTTAAGTAAACCCGAAAATACTTAGCTTTTAATATCTGTATAGACCATTACTTGCAATCTGGGAATTTTGTAGTCAAACAATGTATTCATTAAAGTATTTATCCTTATTGGAATTACATGCTTTGTACATATGTATGTAATTACTGGAGAACATAGTATTAAGGTTTCCATCTCGCAAACATATGCCTGGGCCGTAATTCATTTACGTCTAAATAAAATGACTATTTCAACGTCGACAACTGCTAAATTAACTAACGAAACACGTAAATTAGTCTCGAAAAAATGTATACATCTTATAGCAATTTTGTTGATGTTAGTACACTCCACGACTCTAGCATATAATTGACTCCTGACCTTATTTCCTTTGACCTTTAGCGTCATGTCCGGTCAAAATATGTTGAAATTTATCCAAGCTGGCCGCTACATGCTTATAAATATTCATTCAATTCGCGATACGTTTTTAATGCATTTTAAAATAATTCATTTTGTTCACGGCTTCTCTTACCAGAACATTATTCTACGATTGGGGTTAATAAATAAGATAATGGACAATGGTGATTTTCATAAATACTATTATTACTTGTCACGTTCATTAATTGATATTACATATTCAGAATTACATATCTCGAAAGCAATTAAAGATAATGGTAATGAAACATCATACAGTACGTCCACTTAGTGCGCGGGTGGAGGAAGAAATTTTTGAACGATTTGGAGAAAAAGTATAAAAAAAATCAATACTGTAAAACTTTCCAGAATAATTTATATTATTCGGAAAGTTCTGCACAACATAAAATTACATTCATGTTAGAGGATGATCAGTTTTCGATATTATATTATTATATTATATTACTGCAATTTTGGGTGCCTCTCTTCAATTTATCTCAACTTTTTCGACATTTCCTATACATAGGGAGCTCAGTTTTTGAAATATTCCGGCCGCATTTAAAAATGCACCACCAAAAAATGTGCAAAATAATGTTTATTAGCATCAAAAATGTAAATGAAAAACAATTCAACAAAGGAAAAGTAAATAAGGTTCGTCTAGCGTATCTATGCTCAGGTGTTAAAAATAGTCGATAAAGGCCGGTGGTTACATAACCCTATACGCACTATTCGTTCATAAACTGTCCGTAATAATGTTCTACGACCCATAGCATTCCACCATTGCTGCGGTGAAACATGTAACCGCTGTTGCATAACCAAGTGCTTCAACAGAAAACCCTCCTTGGGGGTTGTCCTTCTGGGTGCGCCTGAACCTACTCTACGTGCTTTACCTTGATTTATAATTCATAGTTTCCAACACTGTGATACACGATTAAGTCTACGCGCAATTTCCCGGAAATTAACCATGCCTTTATATAGCTTAATAATCTGGCCACGTTCGAAGGGATTTAATTGTTTTTTAGGTGGACGTTCTCTTCGGCGAGGTACCACTCAGAATTGTTTGAAACAAACTGCACGCATTTTACTCATTTTTGTCCAAGTATCGGATTGTAACAGGTGTTTCTGTAAAAACATGTGCGAAACATCTGGCTCTTGTAAATGTTGGAAAACAAACCAGACCAATGCAGTATGATAAACAATCGTTTAAGTTGACCTTCAGAAATACATTTATAAAATTTTAACAAAATACTCTAATAATTTAGGGGTGGTGTATTTTTAATTGCACCCAGTGTAATTTAAATTATTTCAGACGCTTAGTGTCTTTAACGCTTTGCATAATAGAGTGCCTGATTAAAAATTCTTTCCAGTTCAACATTCGAGAAGATGGCCACAGAAATCGTAACTAAATTTGGACAATGTTATTTTTCTTATTTCACTCTCGCACAGGAAGTTAAGATACAAGAAACAAGGCAATACGCACATGCATACTCGTTGCTGGCAAACTTTGATAAGTTAGGATACGAATTGCTTTCGCACCCTCCATATTCGCCAGATTTTGCCCCCAACTATTACTTCCTATTTCCAAATATAAAGAAATAGTTTGGAGGAAAAAGACTTGGCTCAAACGATGAAGTGACTGCAGAAACCAACGCAAGGTTGTAGAAATCGAATCTGTTAGATGGGATACCAAAGATAGAAAAACGTTTAACTAAGTATATCGACTTCAAAGGAGAATGTTGAAAAATAAAATGAATTTTATACATAAAAATGTTTCTTTTCTTGCCAAGTCCAAGTATTCGTCGAACTTCCTTCATAAATATGTATTATATCGTGAAGTACGTGCACCCATAATGCGATTTTATAAATATATTTAAATTTTCAACTTTTATATTTCGGTATTATATTTGCAGAATTTAAATAGCGCCGTACTGTTATTTGAATTTTTCATAAACATCTATAATAACTGCGATATTTCTTAAAATTATTAGAAAAATCTTTATAATTCTTTAATATTTGTAGTCCCTCCATTTTCGCATTTAATTTTTCTGCTTAAAGAAATGTCAAACGCTATTCTTTTGAACTGAAATAGCCGAATATAGATTTGGCAGTTTTCTTATTATTTGTGTGGATAAGATAATTCTTTCCTTGAGCAAATTATATCTGTTTTTTAAACAGTTTTGTTCTTATTACAAATTTTACTGCTGAAAAAACATGTTTATTTCCAATCAACGTTTGTCTGTCTATGTTAGCTATTTATTATTTTATACGTGCTTGTTAACCTGTTGGACACTGAACACATCAGTATCCGGTTTATGTCGCTGCTTTCTAAACGGCAGATATATGTTTCTTGGCACTAGAGAGCTCCAAGATGTCTGGTTTGTCGTTTCGAAATGTGGTGGCATTAACTCCGAGGCGACATCGACACAAGCTAGAGATAAAATACTCTCGGAACCACGCTGATGATGCCGGGTAGGCAGAAACATATCCGTGGGTAGTGTATGTTTTCTCTCTTTGTGTTGCGTTTGCCATGAATGATTCCATCAGAACTTAAGCTATTTTAGCATTATTTTTTTGTTAGACACTGTACGTAGAAAAATAAGGCTTACTTCGAGTAGACGCTAAACGTTAAAAAAAGGTAACGTTTAAGAATTACTTTTAATGAATATATAGCGAAATAAAATTTAGTATTTAGTATTTCGTCGCAGTATACTCCATGTTTTTAAACAAAACACTTGTCTGCATAGCTTTACATATATTATACTAAAGGTAGGGAAATACAGGGAAATGTTGATAAAAACAAAATATTGAACAGCATCTCTAACAGATTCTACAAAAATATGCAGAAGATTCAATAAAACGATTGGAAACATGGCAACATGTCGATGATCATCTTCCAGATGCTAATTTATCAGAGAGCGTCTACAACGTTTTTTATATTAAAAAAATCGACATATTGCTGAAAACTAAAACATACTCAATCCAATAAAATTACGGGAATTATGGAATTACGGCTCTAACGTGCAAGGCGTTTAAGTTATCGGACGCTAAGGAAAAGAAATTTCTGAAACATCTCAAATTATCTCAATTATCTCTAAAACTAAGACAGATGGGTATTTGTAAAATCAAGAAAATAGAGGTGGCAACACTAATGTTGGAGTAGTACAGAAAATAAATTTCTATTGTATCATATTGTGGTATATGAGGTGAATTGGATTGTCTTACAATTAGGCAAACGAAGGATCTGTTTTAACATCTCATCGGCTATACAAGAAGGAAGAGAAACTGTATTTAAAGATATATTTCAAAGTTGCAACAGTATTATTTCTAAACAACTTTCTACTTTTAAATAAACACGCCTAAATATGTTTGGGTAAATACGACAAAGCTAGGGAAGTTTCAACACTTTGCTTACAAACATCAAATCTAAAAGATCTTTCATATTGAATTTACAGAAAATCGCCAACGGTGGCTATGGAGATCTTGCTTTGCTTGTTGCCTGTTGACTTAGTTGTTGAAGAAATTGTGTTGGTTACCATGATCCGGCTACTGTGAAGTGATATAGAGCAGGACGACGTTATAACACATGGTGGAACGCATCGCTGTCTCTAGAAAGATGCGTCCAATAGATTGCCGATTCTCGAGGCTAGGACGGATAGCACTTCATGCTTTTCTGTCTACGACAAATGCTACAAGTGTTTAACATACCAACAGACCGACAGCAATGAAGGTAGCTAGATCAGAAACAAATAAAGGAAGAGAGCAGATTTTTTTTGAAGAGCTCCAGCTAAAAGAATCATGCCCGCTAGGGACAGAAGTCGCCGCTTTTCAGACGGAAATCTCGACACCGGCCCTAACAACGTAATGCTTAACTAACCTGTAGAGTGCAGGCAGAAACATCAACCTGTATACTGGTAGCAAACAAGTAGTATCAGATGAGCCGAGCGGTAACGTCGAATCTGCTACTAGTCTGCCACAGAGCTCTATTCTTAGTCTCTGACATAAACTATGTCAACGTAAGATGACTGAATGGCCACTGGAAATCCTACTAGTGAGCTATCGTCCATGAAAAATTTTTGGAAGTATGGGATAAAATTAATTCCTGCTGCACCGGTAAAATCACTTTGACATACCCGAACAAGCATTAAAATATCTGAGATTGCTAGAACAGACTTTCGTATGACTGTTGGGATTCTGACTGGATATTGGGGCCCTTTATAAAAGGGGATTAGCCGAAGATCTATTATGTAAGGGCTGCTAAGCTGAAAGCAAAACACTGGAGCAGTTCCTCTGCAAGTGACGTCAATTAGAAGAACTATACTGGGTGACGAGCGGTTACATCTTGTTGCTGTTAGGACCGATCCCTCTTGTCATCGTCCTAACCAAGGCAGTGGGTCGATTGAGGGTTTAGAGGGCTCGCCGGCATAGAGGCATAATTATGACCTAAATGCTGAAGGATCTATCTCTCCCTCTCGTTGTCCATAACCATAACAATAAATAAATGTTGACAATTTGTCTGAATGCGCCGTTATAAATCTTTTTTAGTTCGTAATAATTAATAATTGAATTGCTTAAATAAAGCGTAACCTTTCTTTAATAACATTATTAAGCAAAAGCATTTTCTTTCCTTAATGTGTTACGGATTTCCCCAAGGCATTAAATACGGACACTGACAACAGCCGAAGTATAAAGTGAGGATAGAGGGAATACAGTTTTGATATATTGTCTTATATAAAAAAAATAAGATTTCAAGATTAGTGTACATGCGAAGCAGGAGCAAGTGGCTTCTGCTAATATGTTTGTTGCAACGCTATTTAACAAAAAATTTAAAAAGTACTTGATGAATGCATCACTTTTTATAATTTGCTAATGCATATAATCCTAATAATTAGCTAGTATATGGTGCAACTGTGTCGAAAAAATCTTCGCCTAGGGTTCCGAAAATTGACTAGTAGATTTACTAGACAAGGAATGCGCGTTTGCTGCGAAACCCTTCGCTAAAAGCAAAAGTGCCTAGGAAGATTTCGCCACAACATCTGACTCTAAAAAGAATCAGATTTTGTGATAATTTTCGGGAAGACAACTTTGAAAATGTATTTATTTCGGATGAAGTCTGTCTTCAATTGGGTGATAATCGGCTACGGATCTTAAGTAGAGAAAGACTTACAGTATAGAAATCAAAATTCCCTATGGAAATTATGATTTGGGGAGCAATTTCACAACGTGTTCCTATTACATCGTGTATAATCCCCAGGACAGTAGACAGTACACGTTGCTGTGCCATTATAAATGAATGCCTTCTTTTTATAGTAAATACTTTGTACTCTGAGAACTGGAGGTTACAGTAAGCAACTTCAGATGCCACATCTCCAAATATCCGAGAAATTGGTTGCAAGAGAATGGAGTCGTAACAATCCCGTGGCCAGCAGCCTGGTCACAACCCAATATTCGGGAACTCAAAACGTCCGGCACTTCGGAGCAGACTTGTGTTAGCGACAGCTGTGTTTTATAAGACTGGCAAGTTACTATTGAGAAGTGTGCATGCGACCTACTTGTCGATATTTCCCCACAATTTAAACACAAGTTGAGTTTCGTATAGGATATTAAGATTTGTTCGATAAAGCTAATTTGTTTATATACCGCTATTTATTTAATTCCACGTACTTTCTAAACGATGTGAGGTTAGCTATCCAGAAGCGCATAATGTGAGGGAAATATTGTGGTAAGAGTTTTAGTAGAACATGATGAATCATGTATCTAAGTGAATGTGAAATTTGAAAGAAGTATATTGTAAGGCGTTGCTTCCAAGAATAAATGCATAATTTCTGAAAAATCTCTTTTATTATGCTATAATTTAACAATGAAATAGTAATAGATTATATCAAATACGATAGTGGTACATCGGGCCAATATCAAGATGTTTCCCGATTACAGACCTTTCCTATTTCTCCACCAGGGGTCATCTATTTTAAAGTATTGCAGACAGTCGACGGTGGTGCTGAACTTGTCTTTGTCTTTCAATATTATTATTTGAATTTTGTTTCTAAATTGCCAGGAAAAGAATTATCTTCCATCCACACACGCTGTATATTACAAGATTATATACAAAATAAAATAGTCATGCTGTTCACTGAATTATATTTTTTAATACCGCAAGCTTTATTATTATCTGAGACGCATTTAAATACATACAGATGCTGTAAACATTCAGCCATGCTTTTTATAACCGTAAGCTACCATTACATTTAATTGCCTAGTTGTCTTTTGCTTTTTGTTATTTTCGATTGCTATCTGAATGTAGAGTTGAATACCACGTGCTCGTATAGACCAATAATAAAGTACCATTCATTGACATGCCTTCGGTGGTGACTCACGATCGAATTACTTTATTTTACCAATTTCATGTATTTGTTGGTAATTATTGTTTGAGCGAATAAAGTTTATTGCGCAACCGGGCGCTCTGTCTTGCCGCGCACACATGCACACATGACGTTTTCTTTACTCTTTTTTAAGCGCAACGACATGCGCACGACTGAACATTTCACGCAGGAACCTATCTAATTAATTGTATCCGTCAAATTTGTCGGCAAAGGAATCTCATTTAGCTAGATTGCATTAAGTTATGTAATTAATTAGTATGTAGTAATGTATTTAATATAATAGAAATTGGTTACGCTTGTAGGGACTATGACGATTGCGAGTTAAGTTAACCCGGAACTAGCTTGCATAGGTGCTAGAATCTTATTACAATAAACAGAAGTTACACGAAACTAATGCAGTGTGAAGGATGATGTATGCTTTTTAAGCAAAAAATTATTGAATGCTTGGAGAAAAAGCTGCTACTTGAAAAAGACATGCAAGTCAATTCAGAAATGTTAATGACGAATATTGGTAGGTTGATTAGATTTTGGTTATTTTTTTCTTAGAAAGCAGTTTACAGCATCAGTAGCTGTTTCCTGCCAAAGAAAGAAGGCGAATTCATTGTACTGTATGTCAACCCATCATAAAAGTCACAGAAAACGTTTAAAAAACAATTAGAAAAACTGAGATGATGACATATGTATAATTGAAAACACAGTATTATTATTTATGTATTTCTGGTGAATTGAAAAAACATACAGTACTTTTAAAAACTTCTATGCTAGTATCTACCATTTTACGTTAACATATAGTAACATTTACAAAAGTATACTTCATGTAGGGCTCGTGCGGTTAATTTATGCTATTTGTAAAAAAAACACATAACTCAAAAATTGCGTTTTAAAATGTACCCCTTCCGAGAAACTCATGGTAATGCCATTTGACACGCCACTAAGAAATGCTATACTTAGTGGCGAAGTTCGCAATTATATCTGCATACTAGGTACGTGTAAACTTACTTCTCGATACAATTTCTAGCAGAAGCAGGTAATATTGTCAACAATAATAGTACTTCAACGTATTCGAACAAACAGGCAGCACTAAGATACCTGTGGCTGTTCATAAGGAACTTTGGATGGCTGTTGAGATACTAAGTTTCATAATTTACCGACGGAAGCCAAAGTATGTTAATTAATTAATGTACTTGACATGGAATACATAAAAAAGTGAGCCATCGTCTGGATAAATGAAGTTATATTTACAGGAAGTGGTTTGCTTAACCGGAGCAATTCCAATCCCCACATATTTAGATCACAAAACTTCTGGGAGAGCTGACAATTCAACGGTTCATCAATACTGGATTGTTTCCTGATGGTCATGACTAATTGAATAAGCTACATTTTCGTTGGCGGGTGTACTTTTTCCATTTGAAAGTTTATTCGTAATTGTCGGACAAGCTGTATATTAATAGCCTTGTTTCTAAACTAGTCCTAGGTAATTTGATTGGCTAAAAAAAAATTATTTTCTTACTTTTCTTACGACAATTGATTAGCTTTGACTGGTTTGCGATTTCTACAGAAACAAGGCTAATATTTTATTAATATTTAAAATTCATTCGGTTTCTAATCCTACCATATACTATCAACAGTTCTGCAAAATTTGTAATTTCCAAGCTAAACACGTTCAGATTTATAATAGTTCACATGTACTCGTCCATCCAACAATAATTTTCAGAAAAACACATATCAAACAAGGCTAGAACCTTAAAATTGAATTAAAGTGTAATAATTTAGAGGGTGCACTATTTAAAATCAGCTACTTCCGGTATAACCGGAAGTCTTACACAATTGACAATATTTTAATGCATTTAAGCTTAAGTTTTCAGAATTTTGCAATGTGCACTCTTTCATGTATCGATCGATGCAGTTCCTCGTGAGGCAGCTTGTATAGCTTGCAAAACTTAAAAAATACAAGACTGGACTGATTTCTGACCCTCGTTTAAATTGTGAAACTCAAGTTCACATAAACTATTGTGGAAGTTAGCTTCTCGAATAATTTTATTGCATTTACATCATGATATTATACAATATGCAAACAAGTATAGGTTGGCAAGAGGAATCACAGCACGCTTAGCAAAGCGGAAACAATATGTGTATATATACACATAGTATTACCAGTACCTACCAAATATTTGCTGTAGCGTAATAATCGCATTTTTTTCAAAATGTTTATTCATTTTGTACCACAGGTAGAACTTAATTAGAGTGTATTAACTAGTGTTAGGTACCTAATGCTGTTGAGTATTTTATTTTATCATCTGTAGGTGTAATTAAGAGTGAGTATGTCCAATGTAAAGATTATTCAACATTAACCAACATTTTGACATGGTATTTCAAAGTATTTACAAAAATCATATTTTTTAGTATTACTAAACTGTTCTTATTATATTCAATTTGAATTACTAAAATATAGGTTGATTCACTTTATCGTTGTAATGGTGGCAGGTATCAGTTACATATTTTGTTCTTAGCCGAACTAAGGTGACCCTGGCCTGGGTACCAGGACACGCAAGCTATCGGGGGAACGTAAAGGCAGACGAATTAGCTCGAGCAGGCTCGTCAACTGCAGAAAATAGCCCTATGCACTCGGTGGGATTGGAATATACGGTAGTAAAAACAATCACTACACAATGGAAAGAAGAAATCTCTGATGGAAGTTCGTTCCAAGTCAGAGACAGGCCAAGCAATTTCTGATTTTACACAGGCTTGCATTTACAGCGGGCCTACTAAGCAGAGACAGGAAGTCTGTTAGAACAACAGTGTGCCTGCTAACAAGACACTGTAGGCTTAAGAAGCACATGAGCAATCTAGACCTGACAGAGGAAACAGCATGTAGATTCTGCCAGGTGGAAGAAGAGACTGCCGTCCCTATGCTGTGCGACTGTATAGCACTGGCACGAGTACGGCTCTCAGAAATGGGCTCGGAATACCCAAAAGCCTATGTAGAGGGATCACTTACATGACTGCTAAATCTAGCAAAGAAAGCAAAGCTAATGTAATTGATTTAATGAGAGAGGAACCACAATAGATCTGAAAAGACCGCAGTGGGATAAGTCAAGAATAACCTCGGGTAGTGATCTAATCTAATCTAGGGATGCGAAAATACAACAAAGTAAAAAAGTACATCGGAATAGCTTATTTTGCGTGGTCCCAAAGTTCAAATTTTAGAAACAATAAAATTGCGTGGGAATATTCCCTTGTTTGATTTTTGATTAAGGTACCTAGCTTTATAAGAGTATTAAATTCTTTGTTCAATATTTGAACGATTTGTATTTACATAACAGCGGTTTAATTCTATTCGTTGATACCTTTGCCGTAAGGTTTCCATGCATTCATACTTTACTACTCCAATTTAGTAAATGGTTTCAAAAAATGTTAGCTGTTCATATTGTTCTTGAAAAGTATTGCACTTATATAGATAAACAGTAAAAATCTGTCACCAAAGATGTGCAATTAAAAAGAGAAAGTGAAACAACTTGGACGAACAGTAAAATAGTGTACATATGATTTTATCCAATTAGAATTGAAAAGGAAAACTTCTGACTCCGCATCGTTCAGCGGTGGGTGACAAAATGTGTATGTGTAGATACGTAGGGTACCTACACCACTTGACATTTTCACTTTCTTTCCGTCGAAGCACGACAGCTATCTAATGTCGTTGAAGTTAAATTTTGCGAAACGGGTACGTCCGTAATGGTTGCAACTACATACATAAGTGAATAAACACTCGTACACGTGAAGCTAAAGCCGTGTACGAGTGGCGAGCGCATTCGCGTTATATTTCTCGCGCACTGATTGCTAAAATAATGGTCTTCTAATCAACGAAGAGCCTGTGAAAGTTTACCGGTCTTTAGCTAAGAAGATTGTTGCGCGATTTCAAAACTGACGTTGCTAGAAGTGACATCGAAAATACGAGGTTGACGTGAATTTCGCGATATATCCTGTTGATAACGTTCTGTAGTAGCGACTAAATAGAAGCAATTCCGGTATTTTTCTGAAGCCCTCCCTTTCAAAAATAGTACAGCTGATACTGTGTTCATTTTAAAATGACGCGCTTTAAATATATCAATAAATGAAAAATCCGACCTCATTTACTGTCCACTTTAAATACTAAAATCAGGACCATAGAATGCTAGGGTCTACATGGTATCTGATTTCACAGCAGTTTTGCTCGAAAACCGATAAATTGATTTTTTTTAAACTCCTCCAAACTCAATAAATGTCGTTGCTATACTCCTTATTTTCGATACATATTTAGAATTTTTGCATCACTTAGTTGAAAACCGACAAATCCAAGTTGCTTATTTAGTGGTTTTCCAATTCTTTCCAATTTGCCAATTTTTAACGCTATAATGTTGCTTTACTTTTTTTAGTTTGTTTTAAAACAGATCCAGTAACCATTCAAATTTACTTTCGTATATTTTTAAAATAAGTAATAATTAAGTTATGTCTTGATATGACATTGACTTAGTAGCCATAAGTAAACTACAAAACCAAATATAATGAAACATTAACAAAATTAACATTTTATTCTACTAACTACAAATGAAAAAAAATATATAACAAACTGATTTAAACTGAAAGTCAAAAAGGTCTTCACACATGCCGAACTGCCTGACTATAATTCGGGGGTTTACCTATTTCGCCCAAAAGGAACTTTGTAATATCTGGAAAATACTATTCTGTTTAAATATTGAGATAAGAGCGTGTTATGCCATTGTTATTGTATTGAGTAGCATAATCAATTCGAAAATGAATTATTAGCTTAAGAAAAGAACAGTTATTAATAAAGTTCGCCACTTTCCATGCGCTTCATAAAATTAGCAAAGACTAAACACGAGCCTCTCTAAATCTCTACTAATTTCCAAAAACATTTCGTTTTGAATTTGCAAAAATGCATGCAAAAGCTGATCATACAAGTTACTAAGAAAACTGGTTTACTTTATACATTAATTATAAACTGCCTGTACCAATATTCGATAAAATGAAGAATAAATTCACCTGTGGTTCGAATGGTATCTGTGTCTGAATTCAAGCACGAAGTCGTAACCCCTATAGTTTAATTAATGAATCATTTGATAAAGGAATTTTTCCGTAAACTCTTAAGGTCATATCTATAAAACCTGTTTCCAAAAAGGGAGATAATAACATCTCAAATTTCAGACCTATAGCATTTTCTTCATCCTTTTCTAAGCTATTTGAATATGCTATGCTTAATCGTTCCACACCTATATAATTCGCAGCATTGAAGATAGGTTATGTCCCATGAGTATACTTTGCGATCTAACTAAAGCCTTCGATTGTCTTCAGCACAATTTGTTATTACATAAACTTAACTGTGTTTCGGATTCAGAGAAAATGTGGCAAATTGGATCACTTCCTCTCTCTCCAATAGGATCCACTTTGTCGAGATTAATATAATGAATTTGAACACGAAACACAGAAACACAAGATTAGATCTTCCCTTTTACCGACTAATATGGGTCTAGTACAGGGATCCGCCATTGGACCAGTTTTACTTTCATTATTTATTGACGACGTCGTCGATTTTTTGGGTGACTGCAGTGTGGTGTGCTATGCAGACGATACAACTATACTAGGTACTACCGTTACTGTTACCGTTACCGTTATCGTTACCGTTACCGTTACCGTTACCGTTACCGTTACCGTTACCGTTA
>LR736883.1:4692345-4831133 GCA_902654985.2 Oryctes borbonicus
ATTAGTATTAGTATTAGTATTAGTATTAGTATTAGTATTAGTATTAGCATTAGTATTATAAGTAGTATTAGTATTACTATTATCATATTATTACTATTAGTATTAGTATTATTATTAGTATTAGTATTAGATTAGTATTAGTATTACTATTAGCATTACTATTAGCATCACTATTAGTATTAGTATTATTAGTAGTATTAGTATTAGTATTATTAGTATTAGTATTAGTATTAGTATTAGTATTAGTTTTAGTATTAGTATTAGTATTAGCATTAGTATTATCAGTAGTATTAGTATTACTATTATCATATTATTACTATTAGTATTAGTATTTAGCATTGAGTATTTAGCACTTAGTATTTAGTATATAGCATCTAGTATTTAGTATATAGCATCTAGTATTTAGCATTTAGTATTTATCGATTAGTATTTATCATTTAGTATTTATCGTTTAGTATTGATCGTTTAGTATTTATCCTTTAGTATTTATTATTTAGTATTTATCATTTAGTATTTATCATTTACTATTTATCATTTGATATTTATCATTTAGTATTTATCATTATTATTTATCATTTAATATTTATCATTTAGTATTTATCATTTAGTGTTTATCATTTAGTATTTATTATTACTGTTATTATTATCATTATTGTATTGATGTAACAAAGAATAGGTTAAAAAAATAAATAATTTGTATTAAGAAATAGAATAAATACGATGAACGAGTCAGCCAAGAAGATCTACTACTATAAGGAGTTTCTAAGGAATAGGAATGATATCAAGAAAACATGGAAAAGAATAAATGAGCTAATACGGAGAAAAACAAGAACACAACTGGATACTGCATTACTATGTAAAGATCGTCAAGAAATGGCTGTTGCAAACGATTTCGCAAATGTATTTGGAGGCCGATCATTAAGTGCGATGCAGCATTGTGATCGGTCACTGTTTGGTTTGTGCATGGGATCTCGTCAGATGTGCTTTAAGGAAGCAGTCATTTTATCTAAGTACTGCTACGGAAAAGGAAATACAGCAGATTGTGCAACATCTGCGAGGTAAGAAGACTCCAGGTAATGAAGGAATACGAGCTTGTGACTTAAAAAAATTATCACATGTATTTGCCCCTGCTCTGACGAAACTGATCAACCTGTCTATTGAGACAGGTAAATTCCCTGAAGGACTGAAGGTGGCGAATGTCTATCAAATTTATAAGAATGGTGATAAAAATGTCTTAGATAATTATAGACTCATTTCAGTTCTTTCTAGAATAGATAAAGCAATGGAGAGATACATTGCTAATAGGCTTCTTGACTATTTGGATAAATACAAAATTATAAATAAAAAACAGTATGGGTTTCAAAAGGGTATGGGCACAATATCTTTATTGGAGGACTTCTCAAATGTAGTTAATGGCAAAATCCACGAAGGAAAGCATGTTGTTTGTGTATTTGCAGACTTCCGAAAAGCATTTGATAGTATTGATCACCGCGTATTACTGCAAAAGTTAAAAAAAAATTGATATTCGCGGTCATATTTTGAAATGCTTTGCAAACTATTTGTTAAACAGAAGTATAGTGGTAAAAGTCGGAGGTGGTTTTAGTCTGCGACATCCGACAGCTGATGACATCTGGTATGCCGCAGGGTAGTATTTTGGGACCACTGCTGTATTTGATATATGTAAACGACGTGAAATACTGTTTTAGTAAATGTGACCATTACTTCTATGCCGACAACACGCTCATAATTTCGACCCATAAAGATTTTAACTGCGCGGTAAAAAATCTAAAAGATTACTTCTTTAAGTTTCAGTTATGGGCGCACGACACCTCAAGGGAGAGTGAAATACCCGGTTCTACTGAAGATCCATACGGAGAAATGCTTGCATACACTGTACAATTTGCCAGCTAATCCCCCAAATTGTGGTTGTGAAAATCTACCCGAAGTGACGGAACAAAAATATTTGGGTATTTTAATAGATAGCGGATTTCTGTGGGACAGTCATATAACAGAAATTTTGAAAAAAATGAAATATTTTGTGTGTTGCTTTTATTATTTGTCTAGTATTATGCCTCAGAATTTCTTAATCCTAGTTTATCACTCACTGGTTGAATCAATTTTGAGCTACGCTATAACAGTATGGGGAAGTGCATCGGATTGCTACATAAGCAGATAACAGTCTTCTCAAAATAAAATAATAAGGGATGAGGATGTACGTATGGAATTATTTTAATTCTGATATTGTACATTTACGACGCCATGATTACTTTACTAGGAAGATTGCCGATTTCCAGTTGGAAGTGCCACGACACAGAAACAAGTATGGTCAGAGTCAGCTTCAATATTTGGTGCCTAAGTTGTTGAACAGTTTACCGACGTCTGCAGTCGATAAGAGAAGTGAAGGAAAAAATATGGTATTGGTTGATATACGAAACAAAGAGAAGTATTTTTTAGGAAACCTACTATAACTTTTCATTCTTTACAAATAGAGATACACAAACGATATTTTATTAGCGTAAAAATTTAACGAGAAATATTGTAATTACTAAAGTTAGTGTAACTAATATATATTACATGGAGTCATAAACCCGTCTAATGCTGTAGTTTTTAACGTGTCAACGAGATACTTGTGTCTCTGTTTTTGTTTTTTAGGGGCGGGTGCGAAACTTTTTCTTTTGCATGTTCGATAAAAACTCCTGGTTTTCGATGTTTTCTTATGTGTGTATGATTTTCTTACAGAGCCTCTTTACATGTAATCTGTAGATGAACTAATTCAGCCAAACCTATTAACCTAAACGAAATGAAACGAATTTTGATAATAACGTCCGACAAGTTTAGTAATGTTATGCTACTGATAAGCTTTGGCTTAGTAGCAGCTTTTCTCTTGTTCATTAATGTGATATGTAGTTATATTAGGTTTTGAATAGGTAGTTGTTCTGTTATTTTTGTTATTATTATGCCGGTCTTCTCCTCCGAGATGATGGGATTGTTATTATTATCATGATTATTATTATCAAATTTTTCTTTTTTCAATCTCAAAAAGTAATCGTAAAGTGCCCTGAAAATTCAAAGAAGCCTCTAAAATTTTGTATGAAGTAAAAGAGAGAAAATATGATTTATTTTTTATTAAGAAATGTTGAAAATGTTAATAGTGGAGTCATACAGAGTAAAAAAAGTTAGAAAATACCTCTGATTTTTTTATAATCCAAAGAAAACAATCTCTTCAATTGTGAATTTAGTAAATGTAAGGTATTATCGAAAGAAAATTTCTTGAAGGAAAGATTCTATCGATCATTAACAAATTAGGGGTATTTTCTAACTTTCTAACAACAAATCAACTCAGTATGACTCCACTATTAACATTTTCAGTTACGAAAGTAGTCCAAGAGCGTCCTTAAGTTTTCTTTGCAAAATAATTTAATTTGGAAAAATAAATCTTCTTAATAAAAAAATTAATTGTTTTTTCCTTTTTTAAGACAACCCGTGATTTCCAACTGATACTGATGAAGAAAATACACTGAAAGAAATATACGGTGTGTATTTTTAACAAAATGTAAGAAAAAGACTAATATTTTGGAACATTTTTTGGTTTCTAATGATGCACAGATAAACAACAAACACAGTCACTAACTAAACTAAAGAAATAAGAGAGTTCCCACATGGTGTAGACTTTTTTGCGGACACTGAATAAAATATCTTTTCTGTCTTAAAAGACTTCTTTACTAACAGATAATGAAAATAGATACCATAGTGTACTACAATACTAATATATTAATGATAATGAATGGCTATAACAAATTCTTTGTCGCATATTCTTTAATAACCTCATTTGGTAGAGTGCAGTGTTACGTTTAACGGTAAGTTTGTAATTAAATGTGTTTTATATGTTAACTGAACGTCAGTGTATACAGCAAAAGGCTCGTCGAACCACGGTGCTATTTCTACAAATGCACCTATGAAATTATATCTGGCCGTAAATACAGTATATTACGAACATTTGCATCGATAAAAATATAACAGTATATATAGTGAAAATGTGATAGCAGCCCTTTATTTTAAATTTTTGTTGGGGTACCTATATATTTTATTAGATTAAATAAACGTGTTGTAATTCTTAATATGAACAGTTCATATTTTAAAAATCTAAAAATTTGTCTCTATTTAGAGGATATCTATTATATGAAAGCTACAAGTGTAATTTATTTTGATTAATAAATTGCTACAAGACCCAATAACTCGGATATTATAAGCAGATAGGTGCTCAGCCAATTCAATACTCGACAAATAACGTAATTCACAAAAATTAAAAATAAAAGAGTATCTAAGATATTGTTTTTTGGTAATTAAGAGGTTATAATCGCTTCATTTTTCTGCGAATTCAATCGAAAGTCCCACAGAACTATTAATAACAAAGTTTTCAGCGTCCAATGCATACAGAGCTAACATAAATATCTAAAAGCTGTGTTTAATTAGACATGTCTACTGTATGTTTTGTTAGTACAATTCGAAATTATTTTGCGCATAAGAGTCTACTAAATAAAAAGAACTACACCATATAAGTTAGTTAACATTGAATCTAAACAAAGATTGTTTCGTTTAATTATTAGCACCAAAAGAAAAATGTTTTTAACATTGTTAACCTTCTTGATTAGGCTAACGCTAATTATACAATTAAGAAAAATGCTAAGCAATTAATTACTTCCTAACTATACTGGCAAGGACTGGAGAGTAACAAACAATGACATGTGAAAATGCGAGTATCTGTACGAATGCGTATGTACACAATGAATGGGAAAATTACTGTCAATCGGGGTGAAATCAATCAGTTGAGTTGAATCAGAGTTTTTCACATTTTTAATGCCGTTTTTTATTTAGAATAGCGTAGAAGACTGACTAACAACCGGAGGTACGAGTTAAATGTGAACAGTAAGTCTTCCGTAAATTATTGAAGATTATAAAGCAACATTTTTTATGTTGTACAATATGTAAAATCAAAAATCTACACAGATGAACTTGTGGAATCTACGACAATCCTAACCGCTCTAAATGATAAGAAACATACTCCATAAAGGCTGCCTACAAAAGAATTTGGAAATTTATTTTTCTTGCGGTTTCAATTGCAATTTCTGTAAAGAACACCAAACAATAGGATGGAATTGATCACATGGTTGTCGCCGACATTTCTTCGGTTTGAAGGTTAAATTTAAAGCAATGGATTATATTTATTATTTATTTTAGAGAATTACATTTACTACGATGTTAGGTATGCTCGAATTTTCCCACACAGCGCCATAGATGAATGTCGAAACTCTTTATTATTTTAATAATAAATTTTATACTTTTACAGTAAGGCTGATGATTCGGCACCTGTATCTTAATCCAAAATTATAAGCACAAAGAACTATGTATTTTCATCAATTTATTATGATTTGATAGTTTTTTACATTGTTTAAAATTATTTTAATTCTGTTTTGGCCTGGGCTTGATAATGTACACATAGAACCTGTAGCTTAATCATTAAAGATATTTGCGAAAATTAGTCCCCTTTTGATTTTTCTACGTTTTAATTATTATATTTTTTTTTCGTAGATCCTACAAGAATATAGGTGCTTATGGTGTGCCATCATGTCAAACAGTTGACTGTCACCAGGGTTTGACATGATGCACACTAGAAGAAGCTCGGTGCGGTGGAGAGGTTGGTATACCTGCTGACGTACCTTTCCCAAAAAAGTTAAAAATTTTAAATCGCGCACTAAAGAATAAACGTTTTTGCCTAGATTCTACAAGTTTGATTCATGTTATTCAATCCTTGTAAACGGAACACTTTGTATATTTTTACAAAATACAAAAGAGCTCTTTTAGAACCTTGAATTAGTAATAGCTTATCAAGTTTTAACTTGCAGATATTGCCGAGTTGCATGCGTTATTGTATGTGATATTATGCCAGAAAAAAAGGCATCATGGATAAGCTTAATGCACTTAAAAGATTAGATAAAGGTGGATCTATTTCGAAAATTGCTGAAGATCTAAAAGTTGGAGAGTTAACCGTTCGAAACTGGAGAAAAATCACAATAGTTTGCAAACTATGCGACGCAAGCTTATGCAAAGGAGACGTCAAGGAACATCATTAAATGGACCACTATTGAAACAAAAAGCACTTTCGTTACATAAAAAAACGCACTGGAAACAAAAACAAAATATACATCTTTGGGGAAAAATTATCAGCCGATGAAGAAACAGCTTGCAGATTCACACAAAAATATAAATCGCTGATACAGAAAGAACAGCTTTTTTCCGGTGCACAATATGGATGAAACTGAGCTGTATTTCAAAATGTTATCGTTTGCTGGAGGATCAGAAAAGTCTGCTGCTAGTTTTAAAACTAACAACGAAAGAACGACTGCTGTATGCAGCAATACATCACAAACTGTTTTTTGGCTCATTTTATTCCCTAGATTGAAAAACATCTCAAAAAACCTTTTGCAGAAAGCTATTCTTCTTATAAACAATGCCCCTCACTCCAAATTCGCAAATGCTTAAAAAACAGAATTTCAAGGTTATATTTTTACCACCACTAGTAACCTCTCTTGTACAACCTAAGAACCAGAGAGTGATTGAATGCCTAAAGAGAAGGTACAAGGAAAATGTGATATCGTCAATTTTGCAATATGAAGATAAAGATCTTATCAAGTGTCTAAAACTAATCAACATTAAATATGGAGTATATGTAGTAGCCCAAGCATAGGATGAAATCTTAGCTTCAACACTAATGAAGTCATAGAGAAAATAGTGACCTGAAATAGTCGAAAAATCAATTAAATGAACAAATTCAAATCAAAGATTCTAGCGAAGGTTTACGTCAAATTATTTAACTTCCGGATGGCGAAAACATATAATAAAACAACATGAGTCGAGCTTGGCGAAAATTTAGATGGTCATATTGTAAACACTTGTTGCCATGGAAAACTTTTCGATTGCCTGAAACTTCAAGAAATATCAAAGTGTGTCAGTTATCTTGTTCTTGTTGCCTTGAGTTGAAGAGAAGCATCTAAAATCGCAATAATATATAAGCTCCATTTATAAAACTAAACTTGTATCGCGCACAGCGAAAACTGAACACCTTGTAGATTTGGGAATAATTTTGTGTTATGCAGGATTTATCTCCGAATATTTTTTATTTGAAAGAGAATTGTCGTCCGTCCACGCATTAATTTGACACGCAATTTACTTCTCATTGAATGCGTAATTAATCGCCCCAAGCTCGGGATGAAGTTCAAAAATTAAGAAAAAAACAATCGACAGCCTAAATTTAAGTTAATTGCATTAAAATATAATAATTTGTTGTTCAGTTATCCGAAAAAATCGTAATTTTTTGATCACTTTTACGCCGGTTGACGATGGTACTTTAAAAATAGAAAAAAAAATGAAAACGTATTAAGGGGGAATATATTATGGGTCATGCGATTACATTGGTCTGGTTTTGTTATTAGGGTTACTTGGAAAATACTCGAAAGTGCACCATAAATAAAGAAAATACCCAAAACGTTGCTAGGATGCAACCGATGTTAACGTGACATCTAGAGCATAATACTTTTACAATAAGTATATAATTTCACCGAAAACTTTCATATTTGAATGCGTACAGTTTTACTATTGCAGTTATTTGCATTAACTACAAACTCTTATGTTAAACACTCTAAACTGATAGAATTTCCTTTAAAAATAACTATTTTAAGCATTTTTCGATTACGTCAATCGTCACGGTAAAATTCGTAATATCCTATCCGCAATATTTATTAACGATAAGCATTGCATATGCGCTTGTCTTTTTTAACGTTATCGTAATATTTACTATATATGCATCCAACATAATGTTCTGAAATAACCCTACACGTGCCGTACTTTGCGATATTTTCCATTTTTCAGTAAGTAGAAATGGACACTTCAAGTATATTCATTTATATCTTATCTAACGCATTTTTCCGTTATAGAAATCCATATAATCGTTGTTGTGCGCTTTCGATAATACGGTAAGTCACGCAATTATGTATATGATTAAAATAACATATGCACTTTTACGTGAGCTGTGCTGGTAATCGAAAAATCGAGTGTAGAGTAGGACTAAGCGGACACAAAGTAACTTAGAAATATGCTTTTCCCCGAAAAAGCTCCCTAAAAATGTTGAACGTATGCAGTAGGCTTCAACAAGTTTCACATCATCTATTTATTCTTCATTTTGTTAATATTGAATGAAGATGCTTTTATTATTGCAATATTTATGCGCTTTTTAAATTAAGAGTAAAATAGAACTGCGTTTTAAAATTATTCAAATCGATTTAGATAGATTTCCATTTCGTCTTCTACTGCGTTCATATTTAATACTAGAGCTGTATTATTGTAACAGTAATTTCTAAAATAATCACAGAAGATGGCGACCAAAATCAAATGATTTACCTAATATTTTTCCTACTAACTGCTTGCTATGTAAGTCGGGTTATTTACCTTGGTTACCGTTGACGTCCAGATTTACATCCCTAGGAACGTAAAGTAATAATACGATTAATATAGCTGAACATGTTAATGTCGAACAAGGGAAGCAATAGCGCCGAAAGAAAGACAATTTTCAATGCAAAATTGTAACACGGGTACGGATATTTTTTTTACTGAACTTAACACCGGAACGGAGAATTTGTTCTAACTTTATCACAGTGGAAGAAAATTCTTGACAACGAGCATGTGTACCTATATAACACAAAGTTTTTGCTCCTATTCAACTCCGATTACGGCGACGGTGTTGAAGCAACACCATGAAGTTTCAACTCCGTCGATTCTCATGATATACTTGTGCAAATGGATGTGAGGGAACAATTCATAGATTTATAATTACAGGATCCTTTTCAACTTTCATGGACAATATTTATCTACAACTTGAGAGATATTACAGAAGGAAACGGAAACGCTTTAACAGAATAGAATAGGAAATCTAATGTTCCGTTACTGGTGCTGGTTGTGTCTCCTTGTATTCCCGATTTCTATTTCATCCAGTACTTTCGATTTAGTTTGGTCTGAGGTATCTGTATACCTATCTACATAAATTCTCCACTCTAACTCCTTTTCCTTTGTTTTACCTTTGATCTAAAGCAAAATAATATTTTCCCCATAATTTTGAATGTACCATGGGGAGTGTACGCATCAAATGGAATTTCTCTTTTGTGTGTATAAGCTTTGTAAGCTAGGCTAAAGCTTGGCACAACCTCGGGAGCTTTTACTGTATAGATTGTGTTTCCATTCCTTTGTTACTATCCACCCTTCGTAACGGATGAAGCGCAGTTAATTGTTCCTCAATTGTGAATGGTGACTCAGAAGTACTGGGCTTACTAAGAACATTTGATCCTAGCGGGATCACTCATGCAGCGCCTAACTCTGCCCAGTCAGGCGCAAACCCTCTTGCCATTGAATCACCGAGCCGTTTAATTGGCTTTATTGTTAATATTTCAGAAAATTATTATCGCAGCCTTTGAAACTAAATTTTAGCCATATATTTTAGTCATATTTCAAGTTATACTTTCCGGTTAGTCAGAATGAGCGTATTGTTGAAATGTTCCTATCGGTAAAAATTACTTGTAAAAGTATCGATTAATATTGTACGTAAAAGTTGTTTAAAGTCTCAAAACGGATATTATAAAAAAAGTTATTTATCTAAATAATATTTGATATGAGACAAGCAATTTACAACAATGAAGTTGCGCATTCTAAGATAACTTTTGAAATTGACAAATTTTGAATTACACGCTTGCCATACTGAACGAAGACAGTACGTAAATACAATAAAAAGGTACGTTAGTGTAACAATTTTTTTTATCAAAATCGGTCCAACCAACGAGTTTATCATTTTAACGGCTGTTTATTATATCAATGGCTATATATGTATATATATATATATATATAAACACTATATACAATAAACGGTTTGATTGATATAAAGAATAGGTTTATTATTGTTTTGTGAAAAATCCCTAGTTTGTTTCGCTCACAAAGTAATTATATTATAATTTTATTATATTGAGAGCCATATTTCAGTTTGATAAACGTAGTTTATTGTTGTAATAAATTTATTAGTTAATATATTTTTTTTTATTGCTTTGATAACGAATACGATTTATTGAACTCCTTTTTTTGTATATATTAACAAATTGATTGTTAGTGTAATCGGTTTCACTTTATAATTGCCACAAACGTTACAAATCAACCTTGTTATTTTTATTTGAATGACGTATTACGCACCAAAGAAAACATGTGTTCTGCAATATTTCCGTAAATCATCAAATAGTCCTAACTAACGTTCATTGACTATTACAAGCAATAATGTTTTTTGAAGAAATTCAAATTTCAAATAATTCACGCATCATTTATACTACGAAGGTAAGAAATAGGTAATTTCTTTGAAAATTGTTTCAGTTAATCGATATTTTTACTAATTAACATGGTTTACTTGTAGGAAGTATTTTAAAATTTCATCTATTTTTGTAAAATCAAAAGTATAATTTTACATATCATCGGCTAAAACTTCATTTCAAAAAATACAGAAACTGTTATATAATAGCAATTTTCTGAAATGTTTGCTCCATATGGTATGACACAAATTTATTACGAAAAGGTTTGCCTAACAATCTGTCTTACAGAATTAGAGTGCAAATTTTTTGTTATATTGAAATCTTTGGAAATTTAGAACAAATTTATTATCTTCATTTGTCAACTACTACATTACTAACTGCACAAGTGATTAAAACTAATATCTGGTCTCGTATTGATTAATTGGATGACTGTAAAAACCGATAATACACTCCTTTAGTAACCTTACTATGCCTTGTTGGAAAAAATTGATCAAGCAATCTCCTATATAATACTCGAAAGTTTCACTCTATTTAGTCTGTTCACTTTATTTATTTTCAATATTGGCGATTGATTACAAAACTATTGCTAAATAAAACACAACACATTCTCCATCGTTATTAATAGAATGAACATTACGCTTTCTTAATTGTCATACGACAGACGTTTAACATAAAAATCAAATTTAATTCTGATTTCACTACAATTAAATACGTTAGTTCATTATGCAGCCGGTATTTCTACAAACCTAATTATGTACATTCTAACAGATATTGTGCGAGGATATATCTGTATTTGTTCCGTAGCGGCGCATGTGTGCGCGGGCTACCAAGCCCATTCTTGTCAGAAATAGAAACATTAACAGTATATGTGTGTTGTGATTAATCGATTGCAATGACCGACCGCTGTTTTGTAATTTATTAAACAAATTACGACAGTCCTGGGACGGCGTCGCATTTATTAAGCTTGCCGTATATCCATCTGTAAATATTAATCTGAAAAATAACACCTTAATATTTTCTTGTTTCAACTTACTCGGCGAATACCTTCGAAAACTAAATAGTAATTCTAACTCGCCTATCAACTTATGGTATTAAATAATATATGTTTACAGGAACGAAGAAATTGTAAAAGTACCCAAATCCAAGAAAAGGTTTGATTACTAACTTTTAAACATTTTAATACACTGTTAAAAAGATTGAGAAGTGTAGCTTTAACCCGTTGAACAGAACAAAAAATTAATTGAAAATTAATCCCTTCCTCGTCAGGAAAACCTAAGAAAATGAGCCAAATAATAAGGTAGATTAAATGTAGCGTATCCATTTACTGCGCAGATGCAAAAGAGGAGCTTATTCAAGTATACCGGATTTTTAGCTCTGGAGCGCACGGCTTTAAGTGGAACATTTTCTATACGTACTACATTTTAATGGCCGATGCTCCAAATGCTTCATTTTATTCGATCGAATATTCCTTAGAGCTTCAGGTAATACATTGAAAACTTTTCTTATATCTTCTGTCTACATATGGCTATCGAGATCGTTGCCGTGTTTGATTCATGCTATTTCAGTTTTTTTCTAATCAGTCTGGTGTAGAGAAATTGTAATAGATTTTTTTTTATAAATATTTTTCTCTGCTTAAAACGTGCCGTTCTTTAGTAAATTAAATATGAGCTGTGCAGATATTTTTGCTAAAATGTATAGAGTGAGACGAAATAGTATAAACTTTCAAGTAATTGTAATGCATATAATTTCAACATCTATCGAAGTGAGCACATTTGTACAAACTGTATCTTGTTGAATATTTACTAACATCTCGGGAGTAATATTTTGCCCAACGTCGACATTGTCTTAAGAAGTTCATCCAGAAAGTTTATTTTTTAACAACCATTAATATGTTCTCATAATATTTTTTAACAAAATTTAGTGTGCCCTGCTTCCAATAAATCCACTTATTTTATATTGAGCTTTAGTCAACAAGAAAAACATTCATTCAGGAGAGCTTCTCTATTACATTTTGTAAAATATATAGGCCTCTATTTAAAAAAATTGGAATAACATGAATCCAGGTTGGGTAATTCCGAAAAATACCCAATCGAATAAAATGAATGATCACTTTAGGGCTTTCAAAGTATCGGCCGTTAAAGAAACAGGGGCATTTCGCAAAAATCTCAAATTATTTCAATTAACTTTTTGAAATATTTGAAATTTAAATAAAACCATGAATTTGGAAAAGAATATATAAAAAAATGTTGATCGATTTATCCACAGTTAATCTCTTTTTGTGTAATATGTGTGTGTGTGTATTATGAAATCCTCTTTATATTCTATTAGATTCGCTTTTGTACCTCGTTAGCTAAATTCTTTAATGTGTTCTTCCGTCTTTCTTCGAATGTTTTTGTTTTTTCAGTTCTACGTTTTCTTTATTTTGCAAATTATTTCGTAACTTTAATACTTTTAAAACTTGTTTTAATGTTAATTTCTATATTATTTCTTGGGAAACTTGTTATTCTGCCTGTTTGTTTATCCCCCTCCACACCACATAATGGGTGCACGTACTTCACAGTTCAATATAATCTCATAAAAAAAAATCGTTATAACATCATAATAAAGTATTAATCGAACACATAACAAAAATACCCATTTTCTGCATTGCTTTTGACATACAGTAAACATCAGAAATAAGATTGTTTAATACGGAGCAAGGATCACCAAGTTACTTTATTATCACTATCACTCTTACCACTAAACTTAGCTTAGCTTAATTGATGATGGGCACTACAAGATACCCAAGCAGCAGGCGGTCGTAAAAGTATTGGCCAGTAGTGACCAATCACTATATGAAATTCCGCACAGGTATAATTAAATAGGATGATCTACAATAGGTTATTCTTAAAACACTTCACTATACCCTCTACCACAAACACTTCACTTACACTGAACGACGTTTTTTTTTTCGATAGCTAGGCTATCATCTTTAGCAGCAATACTGAACTAGCTCAGTATTGCTGCTGTAATTTAGGTTATTCTTGTTGTTGTAGACTTTCGCGGTCGTTATTGAACGCTGTCTTCTGGAAAATTTTGTGAATCATGAACAAATTAATATGTTTTCAAAGGCAGTACGTTTTTGCGATTGCAAAACGTAGAACTGTGGGCGAATCATGTGATCGACTATCGAAAGTTTTGTACCCTATTTTACGCAATAATAGTGAACATTTAGATGCTAATATTTTGAAATGTATTAAGGAAACTATATAGTGCAAAGAAAATTCATGCCAACATTACCAAGAAATATGAAAGAAGCACAAAAAGGGTTAAAAATCCTGCAATCTAATACCAACAGAAAGAACAATTTCTATTAAAACAAATTTGCAATGGTTGTGTAAATAAACGATCTACGTAGGTGGAACGTTTAATTACTGCATCAACTATTTTACGCAAAACTTTAGCATCCTTGAATTTTTCAACGAACATTAGTTCCTTATTTACTAAAAGATAAGCAAAAACGTATTTACAAACGCTGTTTCGAAGTCCTTGTGGATCATATAATGATGTTTGGATTAAAATTAAAACCAAATGATGTAGCTGCAGACTTCGAGGTCCTACATAATGAAGTACTGCATCTATACAATTATGAGATGCCGGATCCATTTGATGCAAGGCTGATGGCGAAAAATTCAACTGCTAGGATTTACTGCGGATTGTTGCGATAGAGGCTCCGAAATTATGCTGTAGTTGAATTATTGTTTCGGACTATTGTTCCTAGAACCGGAAAATGTGAGTTTGTTTTCGAAATATGTACATTTAAACCTCAAATTGAGAAGCTTCAACAATTTTAAATGGTACCACCGATGTTTGCGAATTGTTTCATTCACATTTCAAGAATTCCTTTCATCAGACTCACCTGTCACTATCTACATTTACTAATAAACAATGTTGGTACTCTTTATAAGAATCAGAATATTTTTTTTTTATTCAAAATAGAGATTTTTATCTCGATAATTAAATAAAACGTTTAGCGGAATTTCGTACACCACTTTCTAAGCAAAGTATTGGGATGTGCGTAGGTTCGTATATTTTTAATCTTTTGCATTTAAATTAGCGAGGAGTAAACTGCACGCGAAAATTTGTGCACTAGATTTCCACTGATTGCCACAAGATTTCTAAAATATCCTCATGATTTTCAACGAATTCAAAGATTTCTGCTGATTTTCAAAAATTTGTAATGACCTGGAAGATTAAAAAATACACGAGCGACCTCTTATTTGTTTACTACCTTTTGAAGGAAGTACTATACTCATTTGCTGAGTTTGACTCTTTATTCGACACATTGCGTCATCAGAAACAAATACTTATTTTAAAAATACAAACATATTGAGCGGAAACGTCTGTTTTTATATAGTGCAAGTATTTCAAAGATAGTTGGTGTTTTCAAATAAAACACATGTTGGGTCAGTCAGCTGAACATTGATGCAACGCTAAAATCCTTTCAGTCTTCATTGTACTCTTCGTCGTCATTTCCATCAGAATTTTCAACAAAAGTCTCAGAATCATAATTTTCTGCGTATTCAATTTCTACAGAATTGTTAGATTCTTCAGAAGTCACTTTTTGCTTCAAAGTTTTTATTTGCGTTTTTGTTTCTTTGTTCCTTAATTTTTCTTCAGTTCTGTTCTAACGAGCAACGAAAAATAACGTACTATTGCTGCATTTGTGTTTTTGGAAAATGGACCTAGACCGATTGTTATATCTACCTTGACTTGTTCCATGGAATCGCATCTATTCCATTCTGGTACACATAGTCGTCCTTATTCCTTTTGTACTCACAATAATGTATTTATCCTCGCGGCGCTATTACTTCCGCTACCCTGTCGCTAATGTTATCTACCACTAAGTTTTAGAAATGTTTAGTAAGAATATGTATTAACGATGCTATTCCACTTTCTAACATAGGGCCAGAGTCAGTTCCATTCTTCACGAGAAGAGCGTAGATGGCAGAGTAACACAACGTGCATAGCACAGAAATAATGTTATTCTTTATCATCTGCAGACCATCCATTCCAAAATTTAAGAATCCGAATTTTTTGGAATTTCAGAAATTTGACACACTGCAAAATTATTTACTTTAATGTTATTAAAATATGCTCAGCTTAAAGAAAAAAGTCATCATTGGAAGCATTTGTATATGTATCTAAGATAATTAACTTTCGGTTCGGATTCGACATTGGAACTTTCCTAAATTCGATTTTGAATTTTCGGATTCCGAAGTTACATAAATTCGCATATTCGCATTTAAATTTTTTTTTAAGTTGTATACAAAACGTAACTTTCAAACTGTCATATTACCAAAAATCTACTACTTTTCTCGTATTGTCGGCATTGTTTCACAAGTTGTTAACAAAATACTGAAGAAACCTCCAGTACCTTTTGGTCAATGCATAATAAAAATTCGTTCTCCATTGTTAAACACCTCTAAAAAACTTTTTTCTCATTAATTGATAAATATTTCTAAATGTTTACGCGCAATATCTCAATTTTTTCTGCATGTACTCTGAGTGTATTATAGAAACTTTACAGTGCTCTTCCTTCCATTTTAAAAAGTTTACTATAAGATCCTATGGGGTTTTTGAACTAGCTTTAGGACATTAGGCTTGTTCGCAGAGTAATCACAAATTAGTCAGACGTAATTTGATTAGTGGAAAGAAATCCACAACTAAAATCCAACACATATCGGGCTATTTGATTGGCTCTGACTGCTCTGATTAGTTTAAGAATTACTCCGCGAACAAAGTCATTATGAATCTAGTGAATCTGATAAATCCAGTGTATTTCGTGGTTTAATAAATTTTGATAATGTATTTCGGAAACATTTATAAGTTGCTTTGGTACTACATTTAAAGGTACCTACCTCAAATATTCCTGCAGTGTATGTTAGAAGTGTGTAGAGAACGCATTGTAACACCAAATTTCATTTAAAGTATGATTTTACATGTCAGTTAAGGATATTCATTTCAACGATTTTAGGGTTTCATTAATTTTCAAAAACATAACACGGTGTTTCCAGAGCGGCAGCTGTAGATTCAATGGAAAAGTTATAACAAATTTTACAACCGTGAAAAATATCTCAATAAAACTAACTTACAGAAGGTGAATTTAAACTTTAATCGATATTAATTTCAAGGCATCAAAAACAGTTAAGTTTCTAATATAAAAATCGCATTGCTGTTAATAAAAGTATACGCGTAGAGGATCTAACTATGTAATTACAGACATCGAAAACGGTAACGTTATCATTAACGTGAACGTTATAATGCGCAATTTGACTTCTTTTACAATTGCTAGTATTAGAACACACATTTATGAAACTCACGCGCCGTCGCTGGTTACATGTAATATAAATCTGTAATAATTAGGGGATTATTTTCGTTAAATAGTTTCCATTGATTTCTATTGCTTTACAATGAATTTCTTTTACACAAATTTCCAACAATTTTCACACTTCAATTCCGGTGATTTCTATTAAATTCCGTTTGATTTCCATAGAATTCCTTCTACGTGTACAGCAGATTTCCACATTTCCCTCGTATTTCAGATACGTTGTTTGTTATAATTCATAAATATTTATAATAGATATTTCAGTAATCTAGTGATCTAGCAATATCTAACTGTAAGTCTTCGACAATTATATTGACTTACTAGTAATTTTTACCCAAGCACCTGCTAATTTTACGAGAAACATTTTAATTGCGGTTCTTAAAAAGATGCATATAAGTCTGCCGAATGAAGTTAAAGAACAAATAAATGTCGACTGGCGAATATGGTGTGTATATGAGCATGCATGTGGTTCGTATACCGATTCACGGTGTCTCCTGAAAAGAATAGGCGAAGCCGCACTGAAACTATAATGCGCACTATCGCGGAAAAGCGTCACTCGTCCGGTGAGATGTTTTCTTCTTCGCTTCTCCTTCGCACGCTTGGATAGTACTGGTGGACGCCACGCGCAGGGCAGCACCGTAGTAGGCACGTACCCACCGCTGTACCTGAGGTAAACCGGGCAGGTATGTACGACTATCCAGCCCACTTCTCGAGTATCAGTATACACAAACACGAGCGCCGAGTCAGATCGTATACACAGCATATTCTCACATTGAACGCACCTGTATGTTCGTGCGCGCGCGATCTGTCGCGTTCCGACGGTTGCAACAAGTGTTCGCATGTTTCGGCGATGAAAATTGAAGTGCACTGTATCCCATCAATTACGGTAACTAGGAATTCGTTTTCCGTCTCACACGCCTAAGCCTTACTTACGATTAAAGACTAATCATTGTGCCTTACGCGAAAAAATAAATAGAAGAAAACCGAAGATTTTCAGAAACACGTGATTTACCTATGTTAAAGTGCCTTTTTCGATAATGATGTCGCATCAATTCGGGACAATCGATCGTGGAACAAACTGCTCATTTCTTCCCAGAAACATAGATCAATTCTTTTGAAGGGAAAAACAGAACACGGTCGAGTAAAAACAGTTTTCAAATCTTCAAAGAACAAATAAAACAGAGAAATTTCTCAGTGCAGCAAAAACTGTGTGCAAATAAAGTCTATTAAAAACATTGCGTGTATATGTTAGCATAACAATTTTTTATTGACAGCATTTCCGTACACAAACATATCTGTTTTTACATACTTTTGTTGTGAATATAAAAGTGTTTGTCTTTTATTTATTATTAATCATTACAACCATGGCATCTGATGAGGATTGTAACACGACTTTTGCTTACGGGTAAGTCTTATTTTCTAATGTGTATTAGCAGTGAAAAGTTTTTCAAAAAATCTATTCACAATTCAATCAATAACGTTCCAATGCTATTTCAAATTCATGAGATGTCGTTATTGACGTAACTTTTGGTTCAAGTTTCATCTTCTATTACCATTGGTATATTATGGAAAGGTCTGGCGCGCCAGATAAGTTTCTGTCTCCTTTCTTTCTTTCTGGAAAAGTAAATAAGTTGCGCGTTCCTTTGTATCGGGGCTAAATTTTCAACTTCTCCGGCACCTCCATTACACGGATCTTATTTTTTTGTGGTCTAAAGTTAAAATATTGTATTCAACACAGCAAAAACCAAGTGTTAATATTAACACCCGAAAATGCTACATATAGATCCATACTCACAATAAAATATTTACCGAGGCATTTGCAAGTGCAAAGAACTGTAAAAATAACTTCTCATGGATGTAAAATCTTTCCATAGGGCGCGTGTCAATTTTAAAGACTCCAATTCGCAAGTAGATGTAATTCATGTGTTAGTTATAGATATACCGTTGTTAAAGTTATAAGGTTCACACTTTACAGCGTACATTCTAGTAAGCAACGAAATATGTTCTTTTGCCGCTGTTTAGTGTTAATACCACGTTTTTGGTTACAGACTTTGTAGAGACGTTTTCAGGTGGTAAAATAGAAATAAAATTAGCTCTTAGTTGTATAGTTTCGTACTACAGTCACATACTAAACTTTGCAGATTAAGAAAGAAGGTTTCAAATATTTCACGAGAATGAGCTTGCAAAAAATAACTTATCGGTTTCGATAATATCCGCATATACTATGAAGTGGTCCCATCTATTATTGTACAAAACGTATTTTCGTCTTTTTAAATATAATCGACTCCTTAGATTAACAATATTAACATCACGCTGCTAGAACTGACACTAAGTGACTATGATGCAGACCAAACAATGACCGATAAACAAGAGAGCAGCGTGCAACATAAGTAATAAAATTGAGACGTTATTTAACAGAGTAAAATGCAATTTTCACCTTATCACTTTCACACTAAATGATTAACATCTTGAGCTTTACAAACTTCACAAGAGTGTAAGATTATTAAATTAACACTGACTATGTAAAATATCATTGTTTGATCTCACTCATCACTCCTAGCTATCGCGTCTGGGGTGTTAAAATAATTCAAAAATTTATTCTGTCAAAATTTGTAGAAAAAATGTTTACTTTGGATGAAATCAATTAATTTGTTATTGTGTAGTTTTCTAAATGAAAACAGTAAAGAATGGAAACAGCATCACAAATGATGCTGTTTTGTACATTGTAACTAGTGTGTGCCTAACATTTTTAAGGCGAGAGTAAACAAGTTTACGTAACTAAAGGTTTCAGAGAAGGATTAAGAGGGAAATCAAAAGTGTTAACTAATCAAGAGAGAAAAGTTGTGAATATTAACTAATCAAAAGAAGTTTGCGTGAAGAATAGTGATTAGATTAGATTATAGAAATTGATAAAAAGTGATCTGTATTCGAAAAAAATAATAAAAAAGAAGCAAACAATAGTAATACATACGACAACGGTATGGAAGATTAATCAACTGGCAAACGTGAAAAAGAAACATGGAATTTTAAAGATTGTACTATCCCTATAAAGAAGTACTAACTATTGTAATTTCATAAAATTCAGTAATATTCTTACCAAATAATTATTACTAAATAATTACAACATTTTTGTTATTATTTATTCGTGATAACAACTTATCACAGTTTACCTATTGAGTAATTATAATTTATATATGAGCGCTTATATGACATACAAAGCGTGTACCAAATGAGATAATCATACACGCATATTGGAAAAAGTAGGAAAGATTTGCACATTTGCAGAAATAGCACGTAAATTATAACTAGCTGTGGAAATATCGTTCCAAAGATAAATATACATACTTTCGAGTTACAAACTGTAATAGATGCACAAAGCAGCTTTAGAGGGTCACTTTTGTTACATGATACCTGCCATATGTAGCGAGTGTGAAAACTTCAAACGGCTACTTTCCTTTGTCTCAAGTTTGGTATAATTTGCCATATTTTCTCAACACAGTTCTTTTGTATTCTTGCGTTTCCGCATTTCAGGCATCATATCTTACGTAAAGCTGAAACAAGGTAGTGCATCGCGTGGCTGCATTGTACAGAGGACATGATTTCATCTTCAACTACCGATTACCGACATAAAGTGAGAGAATTGAGTTCATATTTAATGGCTATACGAAGTTAAATAACTACTGGCACAGCTCGATAAATTAAATCTTCATTGAATTAATTTTTAAATTGCAAACTATAATACTAAAACAAAGAATAACCTAACCGGTGATGTTAAATAAAAAAGGAAAATGTTTGCATGACTCTCTAAATTAAAATGAACAATAAGCGGCTGATAATATTAACCGCAACCACGTTAAGCGGGGTCCACTATATATGCAGAAAATGATGATTTTTCGTAGGTAATATTTAGTGTAATGTCTTGGAAATCCTCCTTTTTCTATTTCTTTACATTATCATAACGGAAAATATAGGACTACTCAATTGGAAAAAAGTACACAACAAATCATACATGAAATATTATTTTTACTTGGTTTCCAAAATATCGACATTTGGCAATCACATTACTAAATACAATTTTGCCAATTTTGAAAGTCTACCTAAATTAGAAAGAAAAAGCTAATATAGGAAATCACAATAGAAATGTGTTGCACAAAAAGTGGTTACAACAATCGAACAAAGAAATTTCAACTAACTGGAAGAAATTTGAAAAATGAACAAGGGAACATAAAAGATAACATGAATGATCGCAATTTTAAGTAATGTATAGGTCACCGCTTTCATGAAAAATTAAACTAAAGTTAATAAAAAAAGATACGAATTATATGCAGTGAAATATGCTAATACAATAAATTTAGAATCTGTATCAAGTGCGTGTGTTTTGCTTATCGCATAAGTTTATATAATCACAAATCCAATAGTTATTTGTGTAACAAGGAAGGGAAGTGTATAATTTCTTCCCGAATTAAATTACACTTTATTCCAGATTTTCTCCTCACCTTTTCTTCTTATAATCATTACTCCGTTCAAAAGAATTATACCATATGATTTCTTGGTTACATATTACTAAATTAACAGCGAAGTACTATATTAATACTTTTCTTTATATTTTATAACGCTAGTTCGTAAAAATTAGTTCCGATAAAAACTTAGATATTCCAGAGACTATTATAAAAGAAGCAAAAAGAGTTGATCCAAATCTTTTTCCGGCAAAATTAAAAATACAATATGAAAATGGACAACCTCCAACAATGTAAACGAAATCAATTGTAACGTAATTATGACACCTTTTTCATTTGCAATTAAAACTTTAACATTTAAGATTTTACAAAAACAGTGAAAGAAAAATTTTATTTTTGGTACAAACCGTTTCCAAAATATTCGCCTTTAAGATTTATACAGTTTTGTATGCGCTCGAGTCAATTCTCGAAACATTTTTTCCACTCTGAAAGTTAGTTTTTGAAGGCTTCGAGAACTTCCTGAGGTGATAAAAATTGCTAGCCGCGCATTTTTGGTTTGACATTCGGAGATAAAAAGAAATCGTTAAGCGATAAATTAGGTGAATACGAGGAATAATAGGACATTAACTCCTTCAAATAATCAATTGTTTGACGTGCTGTGTGAGAGCTGGCATTTTCATAATGACGGATGATTTCGTTTTTTCCTTTCATCGACAACTTCTAGCAAACAAATTGTTGCAAACTATTAACCATGAACCCTTTCGCTGCGGCGATATTTCAGTCCCCACTTAGAATATACGAGAGCACATACGAATTAATTCCTCTAGAGCAGCGAAAGGGTTAACTGTTCTTTGATCCTCATCATTTCTCTGAAAATGCTTCGTGAACGAACAACTTCTGTTGGATTAGGTTCGTTTAGGAACACCCAAACAATTAACAGTTGCTTAGTTTCCGACTAGGAATATATCCAAGTTTCGTCACCAATTGACACAGGCCTTTTTTGTGCTTAGATGAAATTATACCAATCCACCTGGAAGAGATGCACAGTCGAATGTACTACAGTCCTCGATATGCTGAAGCGCACAGCATAGATGCTTTTGGGAACAACCTACATACACGAAACAGTTGTAAACAATTTTCTGGTGGTGCTTTATTACCAAAGTTGAACGAAGCAATTCGAGATATTGTCTTTGTGGTAGGCCCTGTTTTTAAAAGTAACGTTAGTAATGTACATTAACTGCCGTTACTAGTGGAAATTGATTGTAGGAAGACAAACCTCTATTTTTAGAAAATGTCATACTAAGCAACGACAAACGCCACTTCGGCATAAGGTGGAGAAAAGCTGTTTTCTAAATGAAAAACTGTATACAAGGGCTTCAACTCATAGTGTATTTAAATTGATCCAGATTGGTTTGCTGTTTTTTCTGGTATGTTAAAAAAAGAACAACAACATGTCTTTAACTTGGTCGAAAATAAATTAAATTTAATTAAACTTAATTAGAATGATATATTTAAGAATACACGTTTGATTTACTATGGTGATATGTTGGAAAAATACGTATCGGCAGATGCAAGAATAAAATTTACTAATGCATGCAAATTTGTGGTCAAATTTATGTAGATACGAAGAAACTACGACGGTAGTAATAGGACAATAATTTCTTAACAAAAACCGCTGAAAACATTTAATTAAGCCATTCTTTACTTTTGCCGCAGACACTAAATTATAATGCATGCGACGGGTGACATTGTAAAATACTAAAATAAAGGCAAACAGATGTTACGTTATATCAACACTAGGTTTTCTTAATCAGTTATGTTTAACTACTGCTTACCTAGATACAGACAATAAAAATAATTTGCAAGGTGACATGTTTTCGCAAATATTACCTTAAATGATACTTTGTTTTACAATTTGTTTTCCTCGTGACACCTCATGACAGTGCTTTGTTATATTTCTAAAATTACATTAATTATAAGAGTATTTAATGCGCAAGCAAGTAATTAAAACAAGCAATAACCTTTTACATTGGAAAAAACTAATTCTTCATATATGTATGTACATACACGTTGTAACTCTAACTTTTTGAAAAATAATTCAACACTTTCACAAGTAACAAAGTCTGCGTTTAATACATTCAGTATAATAGTTTTGGTTTAGAAAAAAAATGAGAACTGAGCTTAGGTAGCCCTAATCTTTTTTATAAATTTTGAAATTGCAAAAAAACAACTGTTGCAAATTATGTTGTGCCTGCCTTTGATATCTTGCATTATATTGATGATATGTTGTATTAACGGCACACTTACACACACAAATGTACAGAACGCAGACTGCATTTTTTGTAATAACATAAAAAATAACTCTGTTAAACCACTACATTGTCTTTAAAGGTTTAATTCCAAAAATAAACATTAGGATTTTCTATTTTCCATTTTTAACTTATTTTACACACTATAATTTTTTCCCTCATTTTCATCTTCACTCTCTGTTGTTTCACACATGCTGGACTCTTCATCTAGTATAAAAGCATTCGCATGTTCATCACCGTCTATACTAATTTTGTAAAGAGAAGAACTAAACACTAAATTTGGACAATAGGTTCCTTTTGTATATATGTACGCAATAATTTTTGGAAATTTAGCCCTTGAGAGTGTAAAGTAGGGAAGATTTGTTTGGATGTCTCGTCATTTAAAAAGATGAAATTTGGTACTTAGGCTTCTCATTAAAAGGCAAGAAATACTATCTCAGTTTTAAATCCTGATCATGCAAAATTGTCCACCTCCAATCTATCCTTTAAAATCTAAAGGATTAGTTTTCCAAAAACGATGAAATATGCTTTTCCTGGTTATGAGCTTGTATACGAGTTTTTGTATTATTGATTTTAGATATTTTAGAATTCCGATACAAAATTCCACAGCCTTAAAGACACTAAAGTAGTATGCTTTTACTTCTAACCAACCACAAGCCTAAGTAACAATATTCATGTTTCTAAAATTCACCCCCTTTTATAGCCCTTTAGAGGATGAATTTTCAGAAAAATTGCTAAAACGAAGGTAATCTACGTTTTTTAAAAGCTTATGGCATGAACTTCAGTTAAAGATCCATTGCGAGCTGCTTGTGAAATGTCGATGAAGATAACACCTTTTAATCCATTTAATATATTAGGAAATTCTTTGTATAATGAATTACAAAACGCCTGCCTTCCAAAAATCAGCATTGAAATTGTTATTTTTATGCTTTTTATAATTATTAAAACCATTAGGCTTAACAACAGACACGATGAAATGATTTCATATTTATTTTTTAACAAGTTTACAATATTGCAGCTTTTTAGTACAACTACAAGTATATAGATTTAGAATTTTAATAAAATTAACGCAATCTACCTGACGATCAAATAACTCTTTTTCATTCTTTCTTAAACACAACAGGAACAATTTATGCTACTTGCATTAACTTATTTTTGGTAAAGCTAATTTAATAACAACAAGCGATATGCGATTATATCGTGTACGGCACTATTTTTTTAATATCTTTCATGAGCTCTCATTTGATATTTCAGCGATATATACTGCTCATATCAATTATTTTACTCAGTTTACTTTTATCAACTTTTGCCAAACGATGAAATCATTTCAAAATTACTGCCACCAGCTATCTAATACAGTTATAATCATTATTGCTCCTGAATGATTATTAAGGTATTATGATTATAGCACTGACATTTTAAAACAACTTAAACGGAACTTTTAAAAATAGGAGTTGGTATTCCACTTAGCAAAATATACCTTAGTTCTGCAGATATTCAAACTCATTTTAGTAAACTTCTTCAATACTAGTGACGCATTGGATACAGCGACATCGATCAATCAATCCTGTGACTGTATTTATGTTCAGTTGCCTATTTTCTTGTTGGTAATAAATGCATCAACGTTTTAGAAATATTAGTTCGAGCGGCTGCCTAATTCCAACTTCGATTCTAAAGGTATTAACAGTTTTGGAAGCATCTTTCAAAACATAAGTGGACGTATATGGTCGGTTAGATGTAGCAAAATGTCGCAAACGTTAAATTCAAATATAAAAGCAAAATGTAGACTTTCAGACGTTTCAACATTTTCAACTTATTTCAAACCAAATTGTAGGAAAGGCATAATTAGCTGATTTTAATGATGCGGGAATGATTGGGTTTACTTGCAGAAGTGATAGAGCTTCAAGGAAATATGTATGTGGAATTCGTATATTCTTATACACACTTCAACAATAAAAATCTTGAGAGTAGCGGCCTTATTCACTTATTTAAGTTTCTTTAACGTTTCGATAGATAGGTAGCATATTGGCAAAGAATGTTTCCCAATGTTTCCAACATTAACCTTATATATATTACTATAGGGACCACAGGTAGCCGTGAATGAATAAAACAATAAGTAATAGTTCTGCCTGGCACTATTTATTATTTAGAAATTTAATTATAAGCAAAATATAATTTTACATATTGACTGGGAAAAAATTAGAAAAACATTATCTGGATAAATATTCAAAAACTAGATTTGGGATTGTCAAAATGTATAAAACAGGATGCACTAATGTGGAAGAACTGCAATGCGGCGTTTTAAGAATTTAATGAGATAAATTGATGTATTTTAAAAAGATATTTATTCAACACTAAGAAGAGCCTATAGGAATACATCAATAACAATGGACAATTTTTTGATTCTTTATGTGTATTACCTTACTAATAAAAAAATTGTTATTGTTAGGTTTACTATAATGTTAACAAGCCGTATTACAATTATGATAGTCGTTCATATTTGGTTGGTGCTTTTTAATATACATTACAAATTTTAGTAAATTATGTTCAACTACAACAACTTTGTTATTTCTACAAATAAATTGAACAAGTATCGTTGAAATTGTTCTTTTTTTAAGGAGTATGCTCCTAATTTACGAAAATTTTGTATCATTTCAGGTTTCATATGAGATCTTAAGAAGTATTTAATTTTAACGAGTGTAGCATTTAAACCGCCGGTTAACCAAATACCGGAAATTATTACTAACTGAATGCAAAAAAGTTGTCTTTGAGGATTTTTGATACTGATCTTTCAAATAAAAATATTATGAATTCTGAATTGCTTATTTTAAATAGAGTCCTGTAGGGACGGATTTAAAGGAACTTTGATGGTTTATTGAAACTGAGAAAGTGTTTAAGTGATGATGTTGAAATTTTGTGGTGGACAGTACCATACTTGTACTGCTGTACAAAGTTAAAAAACTGTTAATTAATACCACAGGCCGATACAAAAGGTTATTGACTTATATTAATAAATAAGACAGTAACTCACTTATTTCAAATGGAACACCATGTATATTATCAGCGTATATAATTCTCCCAAGTATTCTCTCTAAGAGCTACTTAATATTGCTTATATATATATATATATTAGTTTATAAGTTATTTCAATATTTTCGTGTTAGGAACAAATTCGGAGCGAAAATTAAGCAATAAAAATGTTCAATAAGGACGTAACAGGTAAATAAATTGAAAATAAACAAAATGTTACAAATGTGTTCAAAATTTTTACCGCCCGATTATAATTTCTGATTTCTTTTTAGAATACCTAAATTATCCATTATCGCACTATTTTGCTTGACAACGGAAGATCTAACACTTCTATCGAGAAATTCCAAACAGTTTCACAGGCTTTCTAAGAAAATCAAAAAGATGAAAATAATAACATATTCTAAGGAAAATGCAATTACATTTTACGTACAAATATTTAACTTTAAATAAATAAGTAAGAATTAACTATCACTTTTTTTCTTTATTTTTCGGAATATTCAACTAAACGCTATAATTTTGAATGACAAAGTCATTGCAATTAAAAAAAATTACGACTGTTATTGCTTAATTTCAATTTGTTTACTTGTTATATTCTTATTTCAAATAGTCTTTTACTTATTTAATTGCTCAATCATTAAATCTAAAATTATCGGAATTAACGAAAAAATAACACAAGAACATTCAAATAACTGATAAGCTAGTAGAGATAGATATAAGGAGTGTTAATTAATTTTTATGGGGGATAGTCAGATACATGGTGTTTTATTTAAAATAAGTGAGTTATTGCATCTCATTGGTTAATATAAATCAACAACTTTTTGTATTGCTCAGCATCATTAATTCCACAATTCTTTTGTTTTCTAAAACAGTACAACGTACTGACTACAAACACTTTCCATCCAGCTGTTCAAAGATAGGTGTAAGAAGACCTTAACGCAACTTACGCAGAATAATGTGTACTATCAGAAACTGAAAATATGTACAGGCTGTTCTATTTAAAATAAGCAAGTTGATTTATTTCAGGTATAACCGGAAATAATTCAGAGTTGCCCAATTATTGGAAGAATCGGTATCAAAAATCCTCGAAAACAAATTTCCAGGGTTCGTCTAGTAATAATTCGCTAACTGACGCTTTAAATGCCACCCCTTGTATATTTGTTTGCGATCGCGAAGTCAGAGGCATATTTTACAAAATTTATAAGCATTTATTGCAGTCAGTTACCTTAGCAATGTACATACCAACAACTTAATTAATGACGATAAGAGAATAATTGAAAGATTAATTAATTAAAAGCAGTTTTGCCTTAATGCACGCGTGTTGTAATAATAATTAGCCTGTCAATTGATCTGTATAATTTGCTTTTACACACTTACAGTTTGGAAATTAATTTACATAAACATGTATATGTGGCTAAATATACGACACAGATATATCGATCTTGATATAGAGTTTAATATACTGACGTAATTTTTATGTTTCCATAGTATTTATGTTATATATAGATAAGTAGGAATTGTAAACGTACACACATACATACGGACACACAGCCTATAAGCCTGAAGACACCTGCAGAAGAAATAAATTTGTAAGGTCACATTTTCTGTATGCTATGCAAACATTATATTATTGATAAGTATGGGATATAAATAAACATTTTGAATTTCTCCGGCTAGAGACAATAATTAGTTACAAAGTAAATTATTACTGTTAATTTTGCAAGAATCAATGAAATAGACTTGAAATAACGATTTTTCATAAGATAGAAGGAAGTTAAGAAAGCAGTAAAGGTATTAACGTTAACGAGTTCTCAACTGCCCTCATACGATTTTGTGCCCAGTGGTTGAGAAGTTCTTCGTACAGAATACTATAATGCCCCTGTGAAGAATAAGGGTGTTGGGAAGTTAATTTATAGCCGAAAACTACATAATTTTTGATGTAGCATGTTCCAAACAACGAGTATACAAAAGTGAGATATTAAAAATAGCAGCGTGCAAGTGGATATCCGTTAGTACATGAAACAATATTTATAGTCATGTAGTCATGTATCTAAATTTGTTGAATTAAAGCTGTGTTTGAGATGAATTTGCAAAAATAAATTTCTGAAAATAACCAGCAGGTACCGTTTTGGAACAATCGGACCATCAGTATCTGTTTATATACACGATTCTAAATTTAGAGTTTTTACAACGTTCTTTTAACAATTACCTCAAAACAGTTCTAGCATAAAAAAAAAAAAATCCAAACACAATTACTATCTCGCTAATGCAAACCTAATTATGAAATTTATTTGTAATAGAACTTATGAATGAGATCATAATCCATTGACTGGAAACCAAATTTGATATCGGTGATACACCTGAATTTTTCCGAATCCATTGTTTTAAAATACAATTGTTTACAAACTATGCCTTGACCCAGCCTGCTTTAGTGCAACCGCACATATTATTTCGATTGTTTGGGTTTATTTATTAATAAATTTTAATTGTTCATATGCAAAGAAGACCGTCGGTAGCGGAAAGAAATGAGAGCAAGAATTTGCGAAGTAGATCAAAATACTTGCTTTCGGTTCGGAATACCAGATTTAAAGAATGCGATAGTGTTCCGTTGTTATTTTTTTTTCTTTTAGATGGACGAAATTCTACAAATATTATGTTAAACTAAGCAAATTTATGCGTTCGAGAAAGATCGCAGATGTTCTGGTGGACATAGTCCGGCAGATTTATATACGAAAGCGTTTGATTTATTTCAAGGGAATCATCGTATACAGCTTCCAGTTCCTGTACAAAAGAAAATAAGCGGCATCACTGTTTACTGCCTCTCTATCCCGTTTATCACAAATTAATTTATGTTTTTGCAACTTTTATCGCTGCCAATTCCACTTAAAAGGTGGACTTTCATCTTAGATATTTAAAATCTGTGTAGATATATAAACTATTGCAAGGTTTCTCAAATAATGATGAAATTTGAAACTACATGAACATAGTTAAATTAACGATCTTTTATAATGTAATAAATTTGAATAGCGCAGCTATTACTAATAATACCACATCACTTTGGTTCATATGATACTACAATAATCACATTTACCGGTAAGTATTAGTAATTACCGTGCAATAAACCTTGATAAATTTAATAGAAATACATTTTCTACCTTTCGTCAACAAGATTTTAGTCAGTAGATAATGAATTACAACTTAAAGGAGTCCAGGGAAGCAGAAGCTATCCAATGGTTCTAAAACTAGTTCTATAGTTTTGCAATTTCTTGGCCAATTTGAATTGTAGCATAGTCCGCTTCGTTTTTAAATCAAAATATTGCTGTTATGGAAGTAACACTAAATGTTGCTGAATTTCAAACAACGTTATTTGAAATAACAGGCCGGCATTTCGAGTAACTCAGAAATTAATAGCAAATGGATACAAATATGCTTACAACAACTTTCCTTCATCAGATGTCTTCTTGATTTAAAGTAAGGAAATTGTTAGAACAAGAACTAGTACCAGCAGATACAAATTATATCTTTCATTAAAAAATAATTGTGTTAAGCTTCCCTAGAAACGTTTTCATATTCTTCATTGCGAATTGATAACGACATTTAATATCATATCCAATGTGGGTGGAATATAATCAATGTAATGGGTGTAATTGAAAGCATTCATTTTCCTTTTTGTTCACAACTGCCGGTGGATCATTCTTTTGTTGTGATTTTCACTCTGAATTTAACGCACAATCCGTTTGTCATAGCTTGGTTCTCTTCTTATCTCTTCAACTGCCTCGGAAACATATTCTTTTTATAAGCTACATACGGGAAATGAAAACTATCTGTGTTTCTCTTGCACAACAGCTTTCGCCTTGGTATCTTTTCTTACAAATATTTATCTTCAACACCTATAACCTCACAATAATTAATTACTGTCTGCTCTTATAATGGGCAGTTGTAGCATATGTTTGAGGAACTGATTCACTCAAATCAGATATAAATGAAAACGAAAACACGGAAAAACAGAAGTAATTACACGACTAATGGACTAGCTCGGAAGTCGAACATACTTGCCTTTCAATCCGAACGACGCGGGTTCAAATCCCGGTCGGAACCTCTGGATGCGGCAAAATTCTAGTAAGGTGGGTTAACGATCTAGTAATTGATATGTGTAATTGCGAGGTGAGACAACAATAACAACAACACGATAAACGACAAATTTCAACATTAGACGGGCTAAAAATATAATCGGTCAAGTTGATCTAAATTAACCAGAAACTTCGACAGTAGAAAGTTTTGAGAAAACATTTCCACCTTTCTATTTCCAAAATGTAGTCGGTTCAATCTCCCAATACTGACAGTAAGAAATAGCGTGCAGTATCTCCTTGAAAATTATCATAATCAGTAACGAAAGGGCGAATGAAAACTCCTGAAACTCTGTGCGAGATGATGAAAAGACCCCAAGAAGAGTATATATTTATAAATAAAAAATAAATCGATTGACCAATATACATATTTTCCTCTATTAATTAATAAAACCATTTAATTTTCCGTTTGTTGCCTTTTTTAAATTTAAGAATGTATTTTTTTCAATAATTACGTAATAAACATAATAATAAGGTCATTTTGTAGTTAATAAGTTCCATAATAAGGGTTCTCATTTCCTGTAAAATTCAACTCCCGGTATTCCGGAAAAATTGGCTCTATTCCTGAGATCCCAGTATGTCTTGTGTTCCCCTAGTAAGTACGAATCAATTTGCTTAGTAATAAATGAAAATATTAATTTTTATAATAAATTTAAAAAAGAAACATAAGTTGCCAATGGCGCTGTCACTTAAAGGTGACCGAATTTTTGTAATGAAAAGATCTAAGCATTCAATCTTTGATAAAGTATTAAGACAGAGAGAGTTGACATATTTGCGTTAGCTATCAATGAAGTTACCTCATTTTTCAATATTACACTGAAAAAAAAGTGCGATTAACGCAAAAGATATTGGCTCAACACATTTTTAGTGGTGTATATAAACAACGCAACTGGTGTGTTGATTCAATATATAAAATTATATTCACATTTAATGATGCGTCAACATTGTTTTATGCTGGAGCAACACTATATTTAGAGCCACTCTAATGTTCAAATAACTAAAGTTCGCCACCTTCCGTGCGTTTCACATAATTAGCAGAGACTAAACAGATTCGTGCTTTGTCGACTCTCGGGGAAACCAATGGACAACACGAACCCATTCTCATGAGACAAATAACTAATGTGTAATATGTCTTAGATATGTACACATTAAATTTGGCAGCTAACCGGGCCGATGTGCATGCAAAAGATTGCTTTCCAATTACCTCTGCAGACACAAACTATAACATATTTTATGTTATGTAGCCATGGGTAGTCAAACGCTGCACTGCATTATATTTGGTGGAAATAATATAATATTAACAGTACATTAATGTTGGATCAGAACAATATGCTTCAATACAGAACGTGAACACCAAAAGTAGCATTGAATCAAATACAATTAAGTGTTAATTTAAACGAATTTGAGTTAAGTCAACGCAAAAACGATAACGCATTTTTTTGTGTTGAATTGACGCAATCATTTTTTTCGGTGTAGAGGAAGAAGCAACTTCATTATCATTATTTGAAACAAATAGTTTAAAAAATATTTTTTTGATACTAGTTTTGATGGCAATAACTATATAGAATCTATGTCCAATTTATATTTATAATTTGATGCATTCTTTAAATATTTTAGTAAGTCAACTTAAACTTCCATCGAATTTCTGTTTTACATGCTGCAGCATTCTAGTCGAGAATTAATTTTTGTTATTGCACAAATCATCAAAAATAAATACTGACACACCCTCTGCTTCAAGTAGTAATTATATACATCCTCGTAAATATGTTCGATATGTTTCTAACTTATCAACCATGTTGGACAAATGCATAATACTAATACTTCGAGTGCATTAGTGGATTAGAAGGTGTTAGATTAACTAGACAGAAATGGAACCATATTTACAGAAATCCTAGCGGTCGATTTTGACTGACTATGATGGCCTTATGGCAAACCGGAAGTGCAATACTATAGCACTCGACTTTATAATATAATATTTTTATATTGTTCTTTTTTATTTTACTTAAAAGTACTTATTTTCATATGAAACTTTTTATTAGAACAGTATAATTAAGAATTCTATCAAATGTTAAAAAGCGTTTGAATTGGATGGGCAATTTTGTTAGTGTTAGTTATTGTGATAAATACATTTCCATTTGCTGATTATTAATCCTAACCGGTTATTATTATTAGCAGCCGCTTAATCATTCGAACCGTACACGTATGTGAAAAAGCTCTTATGCATATATGTAGATAACGATAACTTGATACAGGATGATTAAATTTTGACAAAGTAAAAGAAAGTGAAACTTCGAAACGGATATTTGGAGATTAATAGTATCTGATAAGTGAATACACCTAATTGGAAAATTTGCTTCGAGATTTACAATGTTAATGATTTTAAATTAACCAATTAATCTTCTGTTCTTAAAATTTCAAATGAATAGCTATATGATTTCAACTTTTGTCTTTAACATTCTTATATATAATAATATAATATCATGTTTTCGAGATTAGTGCAGCTTAGAATTCTCGAAAAAGTGGTGTATATTAAGAAATTAATGTAGATTTTACAATAAGTTATTTAGTGTAAGCTGTGTCTAATAAATATTCCTAATCATTTGAAAATTACGTAATTGCATAATCCGTAATTTGCGATAAATCAAAAAATGAATTATAAATTCTTGGTACTGGCTTTACTTATTTTGCTATTATTAATATTACTACAACTTCTATAACGTGCAGTAATTTTAATTTATTTTCTCTTGGTTGTAGAGTTACAGCAATAATATCTTAATAATAATCTTTCAGCAAAGCCATGGTCCATTTCAAGTAATACTCTAATAAGAATTGATATGGCGAATTATTTGCTTACCACAATCATGTAAAGACACGTTAAGAAATGGTTACGCGAACTATTCAGTGTCTTTCTTGATTAAGCTACATATACAGCCGCCTAAAATTTTTGTTTGAATTTTTGAAATATCATATTTTTTAATATAATTTATTCCCTTCCATTATTTTGGGACAGCCAGTTTTTTAGTAAAAGGTATGACAATATACAACGTTATCATAAAGTAAGAGATATATTCCTTACTATATAGCTTATTATACAACGTCAACAGATTAAGCCAACAGTAAAAATAATAGGATTTATCATGTCCGTCCGTCCAACACCGTATTTACCCCCGACTGTTCAATATGATTTTCGCTTGGGTCATATAGAAGCGCTAATCTTTGCTACGACATTTCCAGTTGAATTGCAACAATTTGTTCGTATTTCAAACCCTAAATTTTTTAAATAACATCGATGCCAAAAATCCTCTGGGTTTCCAGAAAAACTGAGACATCAGCAATTCTTGTTCTTCCTAATCTTAGGTCATTTACAGACCTTGTTATTTCAAATTTGTTAGTCAAATTAGGGTATGCCTTTATTTTACACAGACCTACTTTCAAACCCATTCTCGTACGAAATTTGTGTGTGAGTGTAATTTGTACCACATTCATACTAAATTTATTCTTGTTTGCAGATCAATTTCTTTTAAATTCAACTCGTTTGAATTTACGTTAAAGTCAATTTTATTTTGAAAATATATCACTAAATTACAATTTTTTCAATTTCCTAAAACTGTATACAAGAACTTAAAGTATGTCCCTTACTTTGTAACAACTCGATATATTAAAACGCGCCCACTAGATATTAAATAAAAGGTAATACAATTGTGTTAAAGCTTTATTAAAATTATAATAAGACTTATTAACATAGTAACAAAGCTTATTATTAACTCACTTTTACTATCGAGTTTCTATTATCTACATTTTTGAATGCAGATGTAGAAAACATAGTTTTAAGTAAGTCTTTTAGATCTTGAATATGGTGTACTATAAGGCAAATTCCGCTAAATGTTGGTTGTGTTCTTCATGGTTTCGAAGTAAGATTATATTTTGAACTATAGCCCTGCTTTTCTTTCAAAGAAAAAAATACACCAAAATTTTATTCTGAACAAAGTAATTTAAGAACAAGGAACATATCTGTAGTATTTATCAACAACAACTTAGTCATGTCCTCATTCTAAATGTGCAAACGAAAAAATGAATTAATCTGTAAAATATTACATTCTGGAAACATTTTTCTTAATGCTAAACCATTAGCTTCAGTATATATAACTTTCAGGGACTTTGAAGTTTCGTCTTTTGATTCTCATTTAAGAAAACGAAATAAGCAAAATAGGGCTTAGGAAAGCCAAAATCGTTGAAATGCTTACATTTTTTGAAAATTATGATAAGAGTAAAATGTCCCGTTCCAAAATACTACAAACATGTAGTGATCTTGGGCTTTTAACGGATAAAACACGATGCTGATAGAGTTATCCACAAGATATATATGTATCTCAATCTTAATGACATAGAGATAGTAAGAGGCACCACATTCGGGAGATGTATTACATTTTTCTGTAGTGATCATGTTATTTGTCGATTATATTATCTAACTGCTCGAATTTCACCAACGCTTTCGATAAAGGAACAATGTTTACTAATTGCAGTTAAAAGATACCGACCGAAGCTTGTTAGTTTAACTAAGGTATTCAAAATAAATCCTGAGCCCTACTTTATTTAAAATATCGACTGTATTAATTTCCAAATTTGCGCTAATCAATCCATCATATAACATGTTGCTACGTGATTAATATATTATTATTATGATTTAGGTAATATACTAGTAATATTGGTGTTATTTCTGGATGTATTCCACTTTTAATATCTGTTACTGATAATAAACTACATGACATATAAACCTTGTCTCTCGTCTGATTAACTCAAGGACGGCATACATATTACATTATTTGTATTTATAGAAAAATACCAAGCAAGAATTAGCTGAAGCCTTTTTGCGTCCCATCTACATGTAAGTTAAAATTTTAATAGCGACTTACAATTTGTAAAAGAATAATTTACAATTTTGTTTTATGAATTTTGAAGAATGGCAGCAGGGAATTTAGAAATCTACCAAATACCACCTAATAATTGGCAAATTCAATAATAAGCTCGCTGGAAAACTTTTAACAGTATCGACCGGCTAACAGACAATTCAATATTTTATCAAACGGTGTTTAACTGATGTAAAAATCAACGAAAGAAAAATTCTGGGAAAAATCGTTTTAATGTTTTCAAAATATGCGCCATTAAGATTTACACAGATGGTTTTCGAAGACTTCAACAGCTTCTTGAGGTGATAAAAATCGCTGTCTTCCCATTTGTTGTTTGAAATCATTTCCTTACGCCAATCGACACGATTTTTTTCTGAGTTTGGGTCAAATTATGCGGAATCGATCGGGAACAGATCTTCACACCCAATTGTTCATGCAAAATCGAATATACTGCCGCTTTCTATATACCTAAGGATGCCTCTATCTCACAGTAAGTTATATGCTGATCTTCTTTCTGAAATAACAAGCGACTTTGGTCGATCTCCACGAAATTCATCACTAACGAACCACGACCATAACGAAAATCTGCAAACCAGTTATAAACAGTCTTTCGTGTTGATGCTCTATTACTGAAAGTTGAGGAAAGTGATTGGAGGCATTGTTGTTAAGTTAGGCGTTTACTAAAATCGTAAAGGATCATCAAATTGCTTTTTTTAAACGGTCACTATAAACAAACTACTCTGCCGTTGTCTCTCTCTGACTCAACAATAACGAATGTCAAATTTTGCGAAAATAGTAGTGTCAAATTCTCAATGGGGCCATCCAGCAGTGCAACCATACAATAATGATAGCAAGGACTGTGTTACTAACAGCACAAAAGTATCGGCAACCTCCGCACCACGCAAGTTTAGTAAATTAATCCGGGACGGCCGTTTCGAGGATGTAAGGATCCTCATTCTCAACCGGTGACCGAATAGTCCTTGCATCCTCGAAATGGCCGTCCCAGATTGGTTTATTAAACTTGTGTGGTGCGGAGGTTGGTAGCCTATCTCTGGGATCAAAAGAGAAAAATGTTAATTTTTTAAATATTACACAGGTTATGTTTGCGACTTTGGTCACTGATGTTATAAAAATGTATGAAACTCCGAATGGCGCTGAGACAGATCATATCGCGAAAAATCTGGTGATATGATGTACATATCAAGCGAACAAACTATGCTTTCGCATTGGACAAAAACCATCTATGTAATATATACTATTAACACTACAAATTTGAAAAATTCCCGTTTCAAAAAGCTTATCTTTTTCCGACAAATTTATTTTTCTTTTTTGAGCTTTCACTTGCAGCAAGAAATACTTTTTGAATTGTCAAAACTATTAACTTGTTATTTATACTGAAAAAATTATAGTGAAGACAGAACGTATGAGTATAGAGTATTTTGACAGTAAAATATAAGTAATTGGTACACGGTGGCTATTTTAATTCTGCATATAGCCCTAAGAGCTTTATTGTTTTTCAATGTATACTCCACAAGGATTGATACGTTTTTTCACTCTTTCAAACTACATCGACTGCCTTTTTCGGCGATTAGAACTGTTGACAACGCACCCCATTCTAGAAAACGTAAAAAAATCGTTGGAAGTTAGGCCAGGACTCTACGGAAGATGATTCAATAACTCCATGTTTTGCTGCTCTAATAGTTCAACCGTTTTTTGAGTTCTATGTGAATTCGTAATATCGTGGTGGACGATAATTCGTTGTTGTAAGTTGGTTTTTCGTAGTGCGGGACATTGACCGTTCTTTGATTTTCTAAAGGAATTGTTTCAGCGTAACTTGAGATTAAAATAAAAATTCCGACCATTTTCTTTGATACACTTTGGGAACGAATAACTTTTATTCGCTTCTCCTCATTTTGAAACACGCACCCAGCGAAATGACGTTTAATGATTTGTTATCACTCACGATCCCATGAGCACTTTTTGAGCTTCCGTTATTGAGCTATTGTCTTTGGTGATGTTGTCCTGGGATCGTCTTAAACTTTGAAATACCAACAAGAAATTGTCGACTGATGAGTTGTTTCATTAGTGAAAACAGAAACCAACTCGACGAGACATTGTTATCACGACAACTATCTTCGAAAGTTGTAAAAAATTGCCAGAAAATTTTTCGGACTCAATTTTTTGACTTGTCAGTTTCATTACGTAACTATATAAAAAACCAAAAAGACAACCTTCGTAGGCTACAGGGAGCAAAACGATTTTTCAAAGCATATATTTTGTTAGAGGTACTTATTTCCAGTAAGTGACTACTTATTTAACTTAGCGCGTTTGATTATTTGTTTCAACCAAATATCTCTGGGTTGTGACAAAATAATTTGTTTGAAGGAAACAACTATTTGTTTTCTTCAAAGATACATGCTATTGATTAGGTCAATTAAGTTGTTGTCGAATGAACAGTCTCTTTCTCCGTATATATTAATCTGAATTGATAACCTTTATCATCATGTTACCCTTTAAAATCTGGCAGGCGTTTTTCGGTATGTATTGTTATACTTCTTAAAAAATCTGGTTGTCTCTAGATAATGAAAGGTACAGTAAATTATATTAAAACGTATTATATGTTTCATATCAGTTACAATTATATTTTTGATGTAAGAGTATTAAATGAAATAATTAATTTTTTGATAAATAGGTCTACTAAAATCAAAAATTATTATGAGATCAAAATTTTCATACCTCAAACAACCTATAAACAAACAAATACTAAATAACATAACTGGAGTGACAAAAATGCTTGCTATCAATACATACTACATAAAAATCTGGAGTCAGTTTAATATTTTTTCGATTCTTCTAACACGTAAAATTTATTGAATCTCTATCTCTTTCTTCGAGGGTTTAGTCGCTTGTACTTTTTAAAGAGCTAGAATTATCAAAAAATGTGCTAAAACCAATTATCTGTTGTCCCCACTTAGAAATAATAAAAAGAGTGAAATCATATATTGTCAATAAAAACCATTTGAATTTTTGGTAATTGAAATTTTCATTATCAACAGTTGCAATATAATTACCCCTTCCAGGAAGGAAAGACTTCAATTATTCGTCAGTAGATAGATTTGTTTTAGTTGTAAATGAATAGTGGCTGATAGTGTTAATTTATCCGTACTTAGTTTGCAAAATATTACATGAAATATAACTAAGCAACACGTCGCTAACTATATAATGCAGTAGCTGTAGTTGATTTTCTCATTGTAACTGGTATAACTTCTTCTTCGGAAAAAATTACCGCGCATGGAAAATTGACCGCGTTTAAGTGACATGTTTTCGTTTTTAAATAAAAACTGGAATTCTATCTATCATATTAAGATGGGATATTTACTATGGTGCCTAACTTATGATGTACTTCATAGAATTTACTAATTTCGGATAGCATCCCTGCCGTATATTGTTAAAAAAAGAGTTATTTTGTTGAAGTAAAATCTTCTGTTTACACTTATATTTAGTTATTTAATCGAAAAAAAAAAAACATAATAGCACTAAGTTTGTAAGAAGTAGCATACGATCGCGTCTAACTTTGTCTATATTGCAACATAGATTCGAGTAAGTAAAGTATTTGTACTTCACAATACTATTGTCTACAATGTTAGTTAATTTCCTTAATACAACATCTTGTATATTATGTAACTTTTGCATTCCACACTGTATTCTGAATATTTTCATTTTATATATTTTATCAAGAAAGGAATTATCTTCCGCCCACGCACTTGGTGAACACACTGTATAATCGGTATTTGCAAATGAATACAGCTTAATCGTGCTTTAGCAAAAATTTGTAGACGCGCTGTAAATCCATAGATAGGATAGCGTTTGGCTACACTGTCTAAGCTTTATCAAGGGCGTTCGTTTATGAAAAACCAAATAGGCGCTTATTCAATGTCATCGTTTATCTCGAAAATCATGTGTTTTGGATAAGGAGTTAATTCGCAAATGTACGAACTTTATCCGTTATTTAATAACTCAACGCAATAATCATTTTTATACGTAGTTAATCGCGTGTAATACCTATATGTCAATCAAATTAGTATTAATTATAAATAAAATTAATATTTATATTATCCCGTACTAATGCGAAAATACCTATTTATTGAACGGATGATGGAAGACGTTTAATATATGATAGGAGCGAAAGGTGCCGTACTTACTGCACGCACTGATTACATACATGACTGTGCAGGTAATTGCACCTTCATGCGTTCATGTTTTAGAAATAAGTTAAAAATATCGCTATTTAGACGCGCGAAATAAAATTAAATTAGATTTAAGTTTTCATACGACAGCATTAGTCTATTCGTACATATGTATTTATGTGTGTATATGTTATAATGCTATCAGTAGTAACGAGCTCAAATCTATGATACGTGCCACTGCGTACAAACCCATGTAATCAATCATTGATCCTTAGTCAATCGTTACTGTCGTTAGCAAAATGTTCAACCCGGTTTTATTGTGAATTAATACCGTAGGTATAAATGCATAATAAAAAAGACGAAATATTTTCGTAGGAAATATCACAGTTGTCGGAACAAAAACAATCACATGCACTTTATTTTATCTTTTCCTCAATGAGGGTAATATTTCTGAACGAGGTGTTCAGATGAGTAGCTACAGATTAATCTTGCGATGATTATATACAATGAAAGCTCAATTTACTACAGTACCCCTTGTTGCAGAATTTTCTGGTTACGAAAGAAAATTTGGCTGAATTGTTATTTCCGAAAGCGAAAGTGGATCCCGGATACGAATCGATTAGGGGATATTTATAAATGACATAATGCAATCATGTGGATAACCGCATCGCTTCGCGTATGACTTGACTTCATAGCTAATATTATTCGTACTTTATTCAAAAATCGTTTGTATAAAATCTTGTTCAAAGAAAAGAATTGGAAAACATTTCGTTGAAATGAAAAACTACCTCACCCTCACCGTCCTCCATGAAAGAATCTTTGTTAAACCTACAGTGCATGATTGAAATTGTTTCATTTTAATTTCAATCTTTAAGTTTTTATTGATTTATCTATGTAATATTATTTTCTATATAATTGTATTTAAAATGCGTAAGATAAATTTTTGATGTTACTGCTATTAACTTCTTCCAGGTTTCCCCGTGTGTTAAAATTTTCGCTGGACGTTTCGCCGTTCATGCTGACGGCTTCTTCAATCCGTCAGCATGAACGGCAAAACGTCGGGCGAAAATTTTGACACACGGTAAAACCTGAACTGAACTTAGTTCAGTTATCTTGAACAAGCCGTTAGGATGAACGGCGAAACGTCGAGCGAAAATTCTGACACACGGCGAAACCCAGATACTAGCCGTGAAAGCCCACGCAGTGTTAAATTTTTGATTATTTTTTGGCTATGAGAACGGATTATTTCATTCTTCAGTCGTTAGCGGAATGGTAAACGGTTGAAAATGATCTGTCCCGGGTTAATTAATTAAACTTGTGTGGTGCGTAGTGTGTTGTTTGCCAAGCAATATAATTATTTCTTTGATGTAATAATGTTTTATACTTTTTTGGCACTCAAATTCTGTTTATTTTGTTTTCAATTTTAATGATAATTGGAAATTCTAATCCCGCTTATCTAATTTTATGTTTCCATTTTATCCGAGAAAGTATCAAGAAGCTCGTTACGTATTTTACATAAAATTACGTAACGTCAAACGGCCTTAACAACATTTTTGGAATTATTAAAAAATTATTGCAAAAAAATAGCTGATAAACTTTCTTGATTTTTTTTTAATCTATATTTCATTTAAACTGTAATTTTTCATTTATGCGCTTCAAATAAATACGTATTAGCTGAAAAGTTTCGTTTAAACGTGTACTAAGCGATCTCCTCAGCGTGGCAAGTAATTTTTCCGTTTATGTAGAACAGACGGATTCACGTAACAAAACATGTGAGTTTTGACTTTGATGCGGTCGCCCGTCTTAGTTAGGATTCCAGAGATGGTAACGAAGCCGTAAAAAAACGTTAATTTTAAATCCATGCCAAGTCGAACGCGTCAGGCAAAAAGCGTAAAATTCGAAAACTGCCAAAAATTCCGCAACACTAAATATCTACGCGTAAAAAGTCGCAGTCCGCCGGGGAGAGGACGGTTTTTCTTCTGAAATAATTCACATCTAAAATGCATCCTCTGCATTCGGCTCACGTGCTGTATTCAAGACTGCTCTGTTTTTGTCTGAAAGCTGGCTAAGTAGGATCTCCTGAAAAGGATTTAGTAGACAGTTTAAATTCGCACCGTCGCATTGGCCAATAATTAAGACATTTGCTACACGATATCACGTTTAAATCAAGTAGCAACTATGTTAATGGGCAGTGCTTAAGGAGAACTGTTTTTCTCAATTATTTGTATTATTTTATAAATGTACCGGGTTCGTTTCAAAATCGAGTAAATAAAAACCGTTTAAAGTGTGCTTATGTCTACGTCGGATATTCGAAAAACTTTGATGTACGACAAACAAGTTTTGATGCGGAATATAAGTTGTGTTTTAATATCTCGCGAGAAGAGCGAGAAAGACATATAGGCATGCCATATATTGCACACATTTACGTTGAAATTTATTATAACCCGGACTATTATATTGATGGAAAATCTATATGGCCCTTAATATGGGATTGTTGTCGTGTATAGCTAACTTGTATCATCTTGTCTCTTTTTATTTGTACGTGTTTTGTCCGTGTACTTTCTTTTTATGTTACCTATGTACAAGTTATTATCCATATGTTTCTCGCCGACGTTTTTACACACACTCTTGGAAATCTCATCCACGAGTTTTCTGACGGCAGATTGCGTCTCTCTACTGTTAGGTTTAGGTATGTACTTACAGTCATATACGTGCTCATATATACGACGTATATGTTGTAAGCGACCATAAAATGTCAAAACAAATACACCCATTCATACATTGTAACATTGATTAACCACTTAAGGCACATAATAAATAATTATTCCATTAAATAAATTCTGCACATATGATAATTACTTAATTGAATAAACTTATAATCATCACACATATGGATATAATACAATACGATGGTAATACATATTATACATATTAACACCGTTCATAAAATACCGTATTAGGAAAATATTTAATACTGGTGCTAGTTAGTTACCGTTAAATATCGTTTTGTCAGGCAATAACCAGGATTAATCAATTTTTTTTTCTAAATTGTAGATGCTAGATGTTGTTATAACTTTACACAATATATTCAAAATAATGCAAATAATAACAACTTTATTTAACGCCGTTTATTCTATGAATATATCTCAACACCTTCATATCATACATGTACGCATACTTACCGGATTTCTTTCAGTGTATAAAAACTGCATGATATATAATAATAAATAATAATAATAATAAATACAGAAATATATAAAAACATAGATCTTTAGTAGATAACAAATGTATCGATTAGTTGAAGAAATGTATTTTCGTATTTATCTATTTATTTTGAAATATACAAAGGTGATTTCAAAATTTGTAATATAAAGAAAACGAGAAGAATTTATGTATGTACAAACAAAGAAACGTAATTCAGCTATGGTAGATGAATATTCAAACAGCGAAAAGTTGAGTAATTTACATGTATAATAGCTATGATAGTCACAAAAAAAAATTACGTGCAGAGACTAACACTAGAGTAGTTCATATAAATCTACACTTATTTATGTATGCGATTTGTGTAGTAGGATAAGCTGAAGTACGACCCCTTAGATTTTCAGTGTTTAATCCCCTAATCTACTTGATGATTCGCTGAACATATTGTGAGTTTCCTCAGAAGTTTCCTAAATGTCAAGTACGTTACTGTAACGCTCATAGCAAAACCTAAAAGACACTACTTCAATGGAAAACAGCTTCCAAAAATCTACCCTCGATCATAATTGTCGTTGCATCGTCAAGTTGTAGAAAAACATAATAATCCGTCTTACCTTCTATGTAGTGTGTGAAACCAAGTACATCAAATAGGGAAGCTACGCGTCTTATTCAAATTATGTAAGTTTCAATATCTACAGTTGCGAGTCAACACTTTGCAACGATCTGTTGACTTGTTCTTTCTTTAGGCTTACTACCAACAAATAAAACTACTACATAACAACAAAGAGAAGCATTTCTGTTTGTATCCAGACAAGCGTATCTTCTGTCCCTGTCCCTTTTATACTACCAATGGCTTACATATGAGTGTCTGAAATGGTGAAAATTTTAACACACCTAGGTGTAAAGCATCTTCAGTACCTCTTACCAAACTGTAACAATATGTAGTTTTGCGTGCATTTGGTGTAATTTTAATACGCAAAGGATAGGTCACGGTTAACTAAAAAAATCAACAATTTTCCAAAATCTGTAAATTTTCCTTTTTTAAAATCTGCATGGCCAATAATTATCGAGATGAGGTGAAATTTAACTTATATATAAGATCCACATTCATGTTCGAGAGTCGCGCCAATGCCATGAATTTCGCTGGTTCTGATTGTCACCCAATAGTTGTTATTGGGTTCGAAATTTTATTATAACCGGTCCTGAACTAGAGACACCCGGACCCTCGGTAGCCAGAGCCTATAGCTCCACCAGCTCTCTCCCCTTTGCTCTCTCCCAGATATTGTTGCAGAGGGTCTCGAGATACTTTAGCAACGGTGGAATCTGCAAGTCTCTTCTGAGGTCTTCTTTAAGAACAAACGATGGCGTACCAACCAGGTGTTACAACGTTTTATTCTAGAGTAGCTCCAGATTCTTCAATTGGTATTCCGCTCTCACAGACTAAGTCAACGCCTCATATGTAAGTATCGGTCTCAGGATAGTAAGGTAGAGCATCCCTTTGTATCGGACACCCACCACGTTGTTTGCCCCTATAAGCGGCATCAGTGTTAGCTCACAAAAATTTCTTCCATGATGTGCATTCAGATTAGTCACTTATCCAGCACGACACCACGGCAACCGAACTCCGGCTTCAGTTTGTTAATGATGCGTGCAAAAAATACAAACCGTTTTGTTAGTGGACTCCATCTCAATATTCAGAGTATAAATAGAGTACTAACACAAATCAACAAGATATTTTCCTTTATTGTAATTGAGAAATATAAATGAATTTATGAAAAATAATTTCAAATGAGACCACTTTCATTAAGAAACCGTCAGCCGTCATCTTACCACTTACATGTTTAGTTTTACACAAGAAAATGTTTAACTGTGTACAATCCCTGATAATCATGTTCACCATTCAAAGCATCGATGCCTATATAGCATCTAGTATAAGGGTGCAAGAGTCCACCTTCACAATTCCATCTTGCTTGAATGTCCTTACCAGGCTATTACGAGATATTATTTTCAGGCTTCGAAGAAAATAATGCAATAACATTTTAAAGTTTGAGAAACCGAGTCATTGTAACTGTAAATGTAATAATCCAACGGTTATATTGCCTTAACCAGATGATCTTTGGCAAGCGAAAGTGACATACACGGGCATATGATAAGTATTAGTGTATAACCTCAAAGTATTTGTAACTTCACAGATTATCTGCAGTGTGATGCAATTATTTTTTAATTTTTCATTCTTATACTTTTTGTTGTTAGATAGTGTCTGTTATATTTCATTGTAATATTGTGTCGATCTAAGTTGTCATTACTCCTAGAAGTGCTTCATCGGAGAAAAGTTTTTCTGCCAATTTGTGTTAGTATGCGTACTACTACAAAAATAAACTGATTTACTGCCGTCTGTTTTTTTTTATTTTTGGTGCAATTTTACTCTCTACAAATGAGTTTCTAGTTACCCTGTTAATTAGCGTAGCCATCGTTTATCGGAAACGGCTGAGGCAACTAAATCAATTCTTGGGTAACAAATTAGCAACTGGTTTGCTGGTAGGTTTATGAAGTGGCGATCCACGAATATGTCCCGAATTTTTTCATTTTATGTGGCGAAGGGCTGATACCTCTAGTTTTTGGTATATTACACCGCAGTCCTTGCTATCACTATTAGAAAGAAGCAAGTAAACCAAAAAAATAGAAGAACAAGAAGCGCAGGTAAAAATATGCAACCAAATCGTATATGCAGAGCGCAATAGTTCTACAAGTAAGTCGAATATCGTTTTTTGTTTCAATATATCCATATCTACTTAGATAATTGTAAACATAATGAATGTAATAAGGAACTGAAGTATCTATTATTGCAGATAATTACAGCGAATACTTAGTAAAAATTTTATATATTTTTGGATATCAAATCAAATTTTTTCAAATTTGTAAACAGCTCTAAAACGGAAATTCCCTCGAAACTATTATACTAAGATTAAATAATGTATTCACAACAAAAATGTACAAAATAGGGTATCCTACTTAAAAAAATACTCTGTAAATAATCATATTTTGCACTGATAATTACTATACGCGACAAATGTCAATATATAAAGATAAATAAAATAAATTTGGAGAATACAAATATGCCAAATTCATCCTGTAATTTCTACGCTTTACAGAGTATTCTTTCAGCGTAGATTTCAGGTCCATTGTTTTTAATAATCTGCTGTATTCCCCTTAAGTTTATTATAGCAAATCGATAAGTTGGGAAGGACGCCTAAAAGAAACAGTCAGCAGATGAGAATCAGAGAACTATTAGGGAAAGGAGCGTTGGAAGTTGTTAAGTGCAATATGTTTGCTACTAAGAAACTCTTTATTACATATTAACATGAACTGGACACGTTGAAAGTACTACGATCACATTAACATAGAGTGTATCTTATTGATATAAACCTAGAGTTCTCATGGTCCTGCGTTGATGGTAGATAGAATATTGTGCTAATAGAAATCTTCAAAACGATTTCAAACTATATAGGAAAAAGATTAGAGTTATTTGCTGTTTAATCTTTAGGACAAAGATGCTAAGTAATCTCTCTGCTGCAAAACAACATTAATTTATATAATAATAAAATGATAAATTCCAAAGAGATTTTATCATTTTCAATATGAATTGTCCAAGGAATGGAATATCTAATGACATTAAAGATACTTCATTGTGATTTTGCAGCATTCTTGCATCGATATGGTGAAGATGATTTTGGCTCCTGGACAATGTATCGGCTAATCAAATAAGGTCGCACGGTTTTTTATGGTAAAATAAATATTTATTAATAAACAATAATCCGCTATTATTCATTCAAGTAATTATCATCACAGACAGTGAACTTTTGCCAACGTGACAATAATATTTGTATGCCAATATTGTAGAACTCTATAGATTTTGAATTTACAAAGTAACGGACAACTCCAGTTTGGAACTGCTTGTGCCTCATACAGTTGTCAAGAGACAGAATAGCGCGATAGTCACTTGGCAAAATGTCAATTGATCAAAGAAGGCTGTTTCTGGGTGCGTGCTACTTGTACTCGCTGAAGTTGTTCACAATACAAGTTAGAAGTGGTGGTTTAACCCGTTTCCGAAAACAAAACAATGGACAATTCCGGCTATTGTCCACCTAACGCACAAGAACATCTTTTTTGGATACAAGGTAACCTTGGGAGTGTATGGTATTGGATAATTTGGCGACAACTAACGATGGGAACGATTAAAATGAACGTCCGATTAAGAAAAGTTTAATTATTCTTGCGTGAAATGTTTAGTAAGGCGGCTCATCTGACAATTCATGTGAGACCCATTTCCTTAATTTGCACGTCTTTCTTAGCCGGTGAAGGTGCAAACGAACGATTTCCTTCGCTCATAATGAACCCTACTGCAATCTCTAAGCACGTTGTACTTTTGCTTCCCCAAGCTGTTGAATATCCTCGTTGTTAATACTCTTCCGTCTCCAAGAGCGTGCTTCGGTCTTTCTTAAACCCCTTCCGTGCTGTTAGATCATTTACGATGTCATCTCTAAATGCGGTACATACTTTTTGCGCCATTGTTGCAAGTTTGGTATCGAGTTTGTACTCATAGAGTAAACAACTTCGACTTAAAGTTTTTTCGTTGCTATATTAAATTATTTTAAAATATGAGAAAACCGCACGAACTTAATTAGTCACCTGATATATCGTAAGAAAGTTGGAGATAAATTACCTATACACTGGATGGCTACAGAATGCCTTACTCACCAGCAAGTCTCTGCAGAAAGTGATGTGTGGTAGTTCGGAATTTTTCAGTTTTGCATTTCTATTTTCTTTACATCTACCAACTTTGCTCGCAAACTACATCTCTAGCGTTAGATTCACTGCTTTCATTGAAAATTGTGGATATAATTCGGTTGCTATAAAATTACTAGAGGTAACCTAAATTTCCTGTTGCGGTGCCATTTTACTAGAAATATTCAGCCAGAATTTTATCGCTTTGTAAGTCGTTTATGAAGTTGGTATTCTCTTTTAGAATATGGTGAAAGACATGTGCGATTGCGTAATAGTTTGCTATTTTCGCAATATGCAATAGAATATTTTGGGTTAGAAATTATAGAGGCGCTTAAAGTGAAAAAATAGAAGTAAATTTAGCTCTAAAGCATATACGTGGTGTTTATGGTCTTGTGATCTTATTTTCAAAAGATGATTAAACATCTTAAAATAGGTCATTAACATAAAAATATCTTAACAAAAGTTGCATAACAGGAGTAGTATTACTGTTATTTTTTTTTAATTTTATTTTATTAATGAGTGATTAAACACCTTAACGCTAAAACGATTGGCCAACAACTTGTGCAAAGTAAATGTAAACTCAAACGATACGTTATTAGAAGATTTTTTACTAAGTAGGCTGATGTCTATAACTTTTCCCATCTGTCAAGCTGTTTCATCAGTTGTTACTGCACCGCTGGTGTGACGTAAATTCTTCAAAATAAATCCTAATAAGGAAAGTAAAAATAGTCCATCACAACACCAGCGAATACGTTGACATATTGTTAATTTATTGGGAAGTACGCCAGAATTCTGCTGAAAACATGCTGAAATTCCAAACTTTTCTTCCATTGTATTGGCGACTGATGAAGCAACGTTTACACGTAACGGCATAAATAACTGTCGTAATACTCATATCTGGTCTGTCGAAAATCCACATGCTGTTCGTCGTAATCATTTCCAGTACAGATTTTCGATAAACGTTTTTTTTTTTTGGGTCGGACTGGTTAACGGACAATTTATTGGCCTGTTTGTGTTGCCAAATCAATTGAATATGATTATCTCTTGTTTTTGCAAAATCAGTTGATGAAACTATTCCTTTAAATGTACGTCGACAAATGTGGTTTCTTCACATGGCGCGCCGCCGTATTTTAATCGTTTAATTCGCCAACATTTAGATAATGTGTTTGAAAATAAGTGGATTGGTCGAGGTGGTCCTGTTCCATAGCCTCCTCGGTCACCCGACCTTAACTCCCTTGATTTCTACTTATGGGGCCTTATGAAGATCATGGTATACACCAACGAAATAATTGATGTAACTGATCTTCATAACCGCGTTGAGGCAGGTGCGGCGACAATTCGACGACAAGCCCGAGGCCTAGTAAATTATACCAATTCATGGATACGTCGAGCGAGACTTTGTGGTAGTGTAAAGTAGATTCTACGAAAAACATTAAAAAAATTGTTTAACTTAATATGTTTAATCGCAACTTAAAAATAAAAAGAAAATAAAAACTACTATTTTTTTTAACATTAATGCCTCTATTATTATGCAATTTTTGTTGAGATATTTTTACGTTAATGACCTTATTTTAAGGTGTTTTATAACCCCTTAAGAATAAAATCACAAGACTGTAAACACCCTGTATTTTTATTGATTCAAGGGAAACGAGACTATTGAAAACATACTACACCCCATATCCATCAACTGTACTTCAGATATGTCACTAGATACGCTAAACTTTGTGGCAGATTAAGAAAGGGGAATCTAAATGTCGCGGTAAAACGAGCTGGCAAAAAGTAACTTACCTGTTTCGATAACATCCGCATATATATTCTACGAAATCGTCCTATTTATTGTTAAGTAGCAAAATGTATAGATATTTACTTCGCATGAAATCATTTCTGCCGCGATCTCTCCTTATAACCAAAGTTATTTTGCAACAACAACCAGTTAGTATGGAAGTAGATTAAACTGTGAATTGTGCGGTGTTAAAAAAAAATCCTAAAAGAAACATCAGGTTATATGTAAGTCGTAAGAAATACTTTTATTTGCATTAGTTTGTTTTTAACTAAAGATCGTGCTCATAGTCAACATATTATTGTGACAGAATTTTTAACGACGGCCAGATAACATTCTACGAAAATTACGTGTTTACGAATAAACTATCTTCAAATATTAAATGTCTAGATCATTTTGTAACGTTTGAAATAATCCACATACACACATAAAAATGTTAGTTGAAGAATATCAATATAGACAACCTCAAACACTCAATTCAAACTTACATATCGTTATTTTGAAGCTGTTACATTCAATCGGAAGACATACATAGGTATATTCCATTTAAAATCACTCAGTACACTCAAGATATATCCTTAAACGGAAACAATGCTAATCGAATCAAGTATATGAAATACTTATACGAAGTAATCTAATACCAATACAGAAAGTATAGAATATATTCAACTTAAAATTAATATGTATCGTTAAAACAAGAAAGCTATAATCTAATTCCGGGTATACGATATTTATTCTAAAATCACCATCACTGTAGAGTCTAACCAAACGAGTTTGATTCAGAGAGTAAACCGTTATTACTTTTGTTAGAATCAAGAATTTAGTGGAGTGATTCAATATGGAAGTTCCTGCACTTCTTGCTTCGTAGGGGTGTACAGAAGAATTGGCATCTTATATGTTGGTATATTTTATTATGTAATTGTTACTTTAGAATTCCATATTTATGTTTTTGATATATGATGTTACGTCATGTTCTGTTAGAATATTGTAATAAATTCTTTCTAAGACTTTTGTGCTTCACTTTTACTTATACTCTTTATACCCATTTGTTTAATACAAATCATGCAAAAAATAAATTACACTTAAGTTCATATGCTTATTTAATCTTACTTCTTTTAAGAACATCATAGTCTCATTATGAAGTCCCCCAATATTTGCTTTTAATTTTCCATATGCTTGCCTTAAATACAAGAAATCGTTAAAATAAATCCTGTACATATTTGATTTGAAGAGAATAACTTCTAAATTATAGTTTTACTCGATAAAAGAATACCGTAAGCTTGTTTCAAATACTATGTTTAAGAATTCGCTATACTTATAATCTAACAATATCTAATACTTAGATTGTAAGAATTGCGTATTCTTGGGATAAGCTTATGATATCATTGCTCACATATGAACTTTATCCTACTAATGTTGATCCATGTAATTATATTTTTGTGTGTAGAAATTAATAAGCGTAAATGCTAATATAACTCAAATAAGTATTTCTGTAAAAAAAAGAAAACTTTGAATTTACGGACGTTAGTTCTTCTTTTTAGGTAAATTTGTGTTGGAAAATTGCTACTGCAATCTGACAATGGATTTCATATTTTAACTGTGTAAATCCTGTTTTCGTTTCTCGTTTTCGGTATTATGCTCTTTTATTTTTCCCGTTTTGTTATTTTTATTAATTATTTAGCCTACCTTTTACCGTATACTCTACGCGTTACGGGGGCTTCTTAATTAAATCAAAAAGTAAAGAAAAGTACATACAAGAACAAATTCTTTTAAATAGCACACGTCGAACGTACAGACATCTAAATTTTCCTATTGTCTGTAGCAGCGGTGCAACTCATGCAAACATACAATAAAGGAGAATAAATACTTAGTTAACGTTGTATTATACAGTTAGTAACCTTGAAGTATCTCTATAATTATTAAATCTTAATGCACATGTTCCTGTAATTGCGATCTGTTTATTAGATGATAATTAAGAAAATAACATTAGTAGTGTCGGGTAAAGCAACAAAGCCATTTGAATATTATCTCATAATACTTGAATTCGTTACTTTTATAAAGATCCTGTGACAAAATAATTTTACAGTAAGATGTAAGAAATAATCAATTTATGTAAAGACTAATGTAGAAATGATTTAATAAAATTTAATAAAATGAAATTGTGTCTGTAATCCTGTAAAGACAAGATAATAGTGATGGCAGTAGTGATAATAATTTTTTCGCATTACTAATTTGCTTTGAGTATCGAAAACTTATCAACCCGATATAATTTAATAGTTAAGTAATAAAACATTGGACATATTCATATTTATTATTTTGTAATCGTTGCCTTCTTTATACGATATCGATACATAATAGTTTCTTTTCAATTAATAAAGCGATAAAATGAAATTAAGCGCTGCACCCTCAAAAAAATGAATGCAAATTACCGCGAAAACTGTCGCTGCAGAATGCATTAAAACATTTCTAACCAAAGAATATTTATTTATATATTTATTACATTTTTAAAATTCACTTTGCAAATAATATATATACACGAGTAGAGACTAATGAATGGCGAACTTAGAATATTACTCTGTAACTCCTTAGTACTGTCTAATTGTAACTATGGCGATGTTGTCTACTATCCATGGCTCGATTCGGAGTATTCGGAAAAATACAAAAAGTACAGAACTCGCCTATTAGATTCATATATGGTGTGAGAATGGGGGATCACATATCCCATTTGTTTGAGCGTGCTGGGTGGTTGAGGATGCAAGATTGCAGAGAGCTTCATCTCTCTGTATTTATTCATAAAGCTCTAGTGGAGAGGTCACCTGGATATCAGTGATACGCTGATATTGAGAAGTGCAGTACACGATAGGAATTTGCGACATGTTGATCTACTAGACGTACCGTGGCACCACTACACTTTGTTTATTAGATCTTTTTCATACATAATCCCTAGTAACTTAGAAAACAGTAGCTTTTCATCCATTCGTAATCAAGTAGCAAAGTTATTTCTAGAGAAGCAGAGATCTCGCTTGTTATTGATGGATTTGTGTATAAATTGATATAGTTTACATTTAGAGCAGTTTATTTGTATTTGTGTGTTTATGTCTAGAGCTAAATATTTGTATTGGGGTTGAGTAGAGCAGCCTTACTGGACTTCGCCGTATTTAATACAAACGATTTATTATTACTATTATTATATACAGTGTCCGCCAAAAGGTCTGCACCATGTGGGAGCTTTTCAATTTCTTTAGTTTCAAGGTAACTGTGTTTGTGCATCATTAGAAACCAAAAAATGTTCCAAAATATTTGTCCCATCGTATTCGCACCAATAAGTAAATATCATTTAAGATTTTTAAATGTCTATATTTTGAACATTTTTTGGTTTCTAATGATTCATAAACACAGTTACTTTAAAACTAAAGAAATAAAAAAAGTTTCCATGTGGTGCAGACTTTTTGGCGAACACCGCTGTCTTTATTTAATATAATATCTACATATAAAATATAGGTATACCAAAGCACTTCAGTGTCTTCACAGCTTATTATTGTTAAAATAAAGCCTTCTCATATTGCAAGAATGCGAATTATATGGCTGCAGCCAATGCAGCCACAGTTATTCATCAACGTGTATCGGTGTAGGTGTTACGAAGGTAAAACTAAAATTAAAAAATCAAGCAGGCTGACACCGGAAATAAAATTTTATGTTGCCACTTTCAGCAGAAATAAAAGTTATAAATTTCATAACAGTGTTTATCTAAATACAATATGGATTTGTGATTGTGTCGAAGAAAATTCAAGAGAGAGTGGTAAGGCCTTTTAAGCCAATATATCGAGCTAAACGAAATAATAAAAAAGCATTTATCAAACGAGGTAAATCTTACTTTATTAGAAAACCAATATCCAAAAGCAATCGGATTCTTAATGGATTAGTGTGCAGAAACAATGAACAAGTTGATGGGAATCGATTGTGCTATATCGAATTATAAACTAAAATTCCGTGGAGTTTTGAACTAGTTATTCGAGGTTATAATGAATCTGGTGAATATGCCAAAGCTGATGCGTTTCGTGGTTTAATAAATTTTAATGCAGAACTTGATAACGTATTTCATTTCATCAACATTTAAAAGAGTACTTTAAAGTATATTCAGAATGAACTCCTGCAGTGCATATTGGAAGTGTTACAGCAAATGAAACAGGTGATGTCGCTTGAAAATGTCAAATGAGTGTGGCTTTATTACATGTCATCGCAGGAAATCAGTTGAAACATTTAGGGGTTTTATTAATCCTCGAGCACATAACGCGGATGCTCTAGCTGTCGTTGTATATGTAATTTTAACATTAATTCCAAGATAGTTAGCTTATAATATAAAAATTACGTTTCAGTTAAGTAAACGTATAAATGTAGGGCATCGAGCGATGAACTATAACACATATAAGCATTATAATTTTTGAAATCAAACATGACACATATTTATTTATCAAACGCACACGCCGCCTCTGCGTAGTACTTAAACGTTATAAGAATTCCAAAACTTTCATGTTTAACTTAGTTGACCTATGGTTTTTTGATCCCTTTTCTAAGTATACTCTGCGAAAGTATCGTTGTAAAATTTCGTAGAGTACCATTGCAAAGCTATTTGGGGACTCTGAGCTCGAATTATAAAAAAGGCAAGCATTTAATCGGTAATAGAAGAATACGGATATAATACTTCATTCACCTGGATGCAGTGCACTTATGCACATTATTGATGTGGTAGTTTTATAAATTTTCTTTTATAGATGATGCTTACACGTAGCCTTTGACATAATACAGCATTTATTTCTTGATTGCGCTACTCCTAAGAAACGTACGGTGCAGCAATGCAACGAACCATAACCGTAGTGAAATAAATATTTTTAATCGTAGCCATTCCTGAATGTCACACTTTTTCCAATTACAAGTTGGAATCTCTTCAACTTTTCGCCAATGGTAGGGTTTGCTGTATGTATGTGGTGTCATAACAATTACAGAGTTGTGATGTAACTTAAGTAATATGTTCTTAAACCATTCGTCAAAAAAGGGTACTATATTCATCCTGAGGATAGTCAGTGACTTTTTTTTTACCCGCGAACAGCAATAATCCACCTTCAAATGAACCCGTAAGAAATACGATCATTCTTTTTCCTTTGCCCATTGGCTTTTGAGGCTGGTTGACAAACCTTTAATAAAAACTTATCGAGAAGTGGTGACACTTGTTGTATCGATCTACTCTTTCTGTCTTGTATGACCTGCGTTCATCTATATCTTCTGTAAATAAAATATGGGTCTGTCGTACATTCTGTACTGTCTTATCGTCATCAAATAATCTCATCTCCATCTTATAATCTCATTTTTTTTCTATTAATAGGGATTTTTTCGTGCGTTTGCAATATTTGAAGTTAATTTGAAACTGATAATACAAGTAAGCCAGAAGTTTATTTGAAGTTGATGGTTTAGAAAAATCTGTACGGTATTGCACGGCACATTTTCGATATGGGTACCAATCCGGGCATTTATTCCTGCGATTATTTCATTTAGCGTTAGCAGCTAATTCTCGTGAAAGAAACTATTCGCTATCCGACGTATAGCAGTTTTACATTTCCATTAAATGTTTCCAATTTGGGATGAGAATCGGGATTGCGTCTTAAGCGCAATAAGTTGACCTTTTTATATTCATTCACTACTCTATACACCGTTGACTTTGAAATGTCGAGAATAATATTAGCATAGATATACAAGCAATGGGAAATACACACTTATATATAGTCTACCCAAAGTATTGGAAACATCACACATAATTGCAATAGTACTCTTATCGCCTCCTTTTAATAAAAACATTTTGAATGTATTCAAAATGTCGTTTTTCCAGAGATAAATATCTGGAAAGGATTTGCTTCTTTACACGTTATTTAAATCATTCATCTTGTAATGTAGTTCGGTATACCGATTGTGGTGTAAACGTCAGGGATAGTAATTAACTGTGATAACGGCGATGATCCTTACTTTAATATACACATCAGTCCGCTTAACTAGGTGCATACATTAAATTCACATTCGCTTGCCTTGGCCATTCGTAATAATAACGCTAAAACTAATGATTTCGTATGCTATTGTTCAATTATAATGCTGTATTCGAATGAGATTTATAGTAAAAAATCAGCATTTTCTATTTCAACGCTAACGAATATTGTACTACAGAGTTCTACAATACACAACATTTCCAGCATTTTTCTCTCAATGTAGATATTTAGAGGATTCAGTCTTACGGGAGACTCTGCGGTGTAATTGTAGCGCGACCGGCCGGTAAATGGAAGTCGTGGGTTCAAATCCCACCGGCGGCTGGAGATTTTTACTGCATTAATTAAATTTAAATACATCGGTAATATCAAGAAAGTCATGTACTTTGAAAACAGAGAAAGCCAATACAATGTGACTTAGTTGATGTAAGATCTTCATTAATTTGTATTCGAGTTATATGCAAAATTTCGATATGAACTGAAGTTCTAATTATTTGATGTACATCATATGTTTACTTCAAATGGACATATATTTGTACATCTACGTTAATACGAGGTAAACAGTTTTTGATAGTCATACTTAAATTCGAGCCGTACTAATTCAAGCAAATAATATAAACAACCGTTATGACCCAGTGCGTCGTCACTTACGTAACTATTATCCAAATTAATTACGAACTACTTAAAAATACGCACGTGTAAAAAACTGCTTGTAAACGAGTGTTGCGAAATAATCAGGCATTACTACCATGCATATGTACGTGTGATATGTGTTTAAAAAAAATACTAAAAAGCGGCAACAGCGAAGCTTATATCATCTCCGCTATCTGTCACGCCGTATCTGTATGTGATTATGTATCTGTAACGTGTACTGGTATTTTTTCTGTATATATCAGGACGATAAGTAGCTAGCTGAAATGTACCTCGGTTTGGCTCAGATGAAAGCAAAACAGACGTGACGTCACGACTAAGATAGCATATTTATTATCTGGTAGCATTCTATCAGATGCGATTATACGATAATTCACATGTGACATTAGATAACACGGAAAATGTACATATAACATGCATGCCATGCATGTGTTCAACATAAACGTTTCTGACTCGGCGCCACTCACATTGAAATCAGTGTGCTTCCTATACAATACTTTAATTACAGCCAGATTTTAAGAACAAAATTATGAATTATGAGTTCAAATATGTGTACTCAATGAGATCCGAAGTAACAATTACCTATAAAGGAAATATTCGATGAAATATATCAGCGATTCGAAGCGCGTAGTTGACTTTGCACTTGGCATGTCGCGTCACTGACGTGCAGTATTTTTTTTATTGAAACGGGAGATAATTAGAAGGTGGTGCTAATTCTTGTATTTATAAAATTATTTACAATGGAGAGAGTTGTTTTTTTACTGGACAAGGGAACTATTGTATTTTTCTTGGTTCTTCGGGTGCAATGGATTAACTTCAAATGGCTATATAAATATTGCACGTATCTGATCTAGAGATGGGTATTCTGAGATTGTTTTTAGTTGATGTTGGATTTGTGAAGAATATAACAGTTACTGTTTGTGTTGATCAATTGATGGTAGGTTCGACAAATATTAAATTTTTCCACCTGTTTTCAAAATCCGGCTCGACCCGGCCCGGTCTGACCCGTCACATCTGTTAACCTGGCCCACTCATCAGCCGGACAACTTCGCCGGTTGTCGCTCCCGACAAGTCAATTTTGTTCGACGAGAAGAGGGTCAAATCGGTGCAAAAAAAATCATTTATTTATAGTATTACAAAATTGAGAATAATTTAAATTAATATATATCTAATCCGAACAAATAACACGGATATATTAAAACATAAAAGGGTTTTTTTCCTTATTTATGACGACACTGTTTTAACTTTACAATTTTATATTTTTTCGTTTGAAGTTATCAATAATGAATTCATGATGCTTCTCAAAACATCTTCTGTAGTAACTAGTATTAGCGAACACGTTAATTTAGTAATAAATGATAATAAAACAGAGATAATGGGAAATCTGCTGCTGCATTAAGCATGAAATGTTTCCTGTCCTTCTAACAATAAGTGGACCGATCCATGGGCCAGACAGCGGACAACGCGCACTAACTCGGACTACTCGCACCTCTCATCTGATCAATTCCATATTGCATGTACAGTATGTTGATCAATAAATGCGAATCGAACGTGTACATTATGTTGCCCACCAGCTTCAAGGTACGAAGTTGAACGCCGGCTGACTAGCATAAAATTTCATAAGTATGGCAATACATATTACTATCTGTGTCGGTTATAATAAATCCAATTTTACCACCCGAGAAAGTAACGAAAAAATAGTGCTAAAATAGCTTCCTCGTGGTATTAATGGAATTATTTACAGCAAAAGCAATGCAAGTAGAGAGAAAACACACTACCCACGGACAGGTTTCTGCCTACCCGGAGTCCAAAATTGAATTTGTCAAAAAAAAATCACATATTTATAAATAAATGACAATGTACGAGGGAGGGTTGGATTCACATGATCCAATAGCCGATCCAAAACATTACAAGCTATATAATTGGGTTGCAACAGCTACCCATAAATTTCCCAAATTTCTATTTATGAAACTAAAAATTGAATGTGAAAATTAACGAGTTAAACAGAAACTCTATCAAGTTAATAAAGTTATCTTTAAGTATACTTGTGTAACTGGACAAAATCGCCAAATCATCTCTGATAGCCTCGACAACCAAATATAACGGGATGTTTATAAAAAGAGAAACCACGTCTAAAGATATCAAGACATAGTTTTCTGGCAGAGTGATACTGCCAATAGCATCCACAAATTCAAAAGAATCCAATGTATTATAATTATTCTTGTGGTAATAAGCCTTTTGAAAGATTTTTGAGATGTAGCTAGACAGTTTGTATGCAGGAGATTGTACAAAAGACACTATGGGGCGAAGGGGCCAACTTGGCTTATGAATTTTTGGCAGCCCATAAATGTTGAGAGAAATTCCATTGTAGCAGGTAAGTTGTCTGTAGATATCAGCAGAAATGTTATTTCATGATTAAACCAATCAGAAGGTAGGACGCCGCTTCGTAAAATATTTTGTTCGACATTTTCAAGAGACGCCATTTATACCATTTAGAGCAGATACTATGTTTAATCGTCCTCTAAAATTTATAATTTTACCAAAGTGTCTCGGTCAAAAGCCGAAAGTTTAGTCAAATTTGGTTATTTAGCCAATTTTGTAATAAAGTTTTATATTGTTAAAAAATAACTTTCATTTGCCACACACAAAAGCTAGCTGACGAAGCCAAGAGGAAGCCCTGAACAAAATTTTATCAGGCAAAATTAGCAGGTTCAACTTCCGAATTATTCATTGCTCTACTTCAACAACTTCTATAGTTATTCAGAAAGCCCACACATCACCAATAAGCATTACAATTGAAGTTCATGCATTTGTATTTAAAAATAAACCTTTTCTCACAATAATGATAGGAAGGACTGTGGCGTAGTATGGTAAACAACACATAAGTATCGGCACCCTCCGCACCACACAAGTTTAATTTATTATATAATAATATAATAAATAGTCCGGGACGGCCGTTTCGAGGACACGAATGGTCCTCACCATCAACCGGTGACTGAATGCAGTGAGAAAGAAACTTTTTCTAAAACTAAACATTCATGTACTATCCCTACTTCTTAGAACAGATATCCTTTACAAGTACCTATTTCTACCCCCTGCACACCTTGAAGCTACGACGTGCGAAAAAACATGCATGAACTATCCCTTCTTCCGAGAAGAAATATTGTAATTTACAAGTGTCTAATTCTACCCGCTACGCGTCTTAAACTACGACATGCGAGAAACACGGCCAGATGGACGGGAAGATCTCTTTTATGACCCAAAATATAAACGAGTGCCAGCCTACTGCAAAAGGCCAAAAAGGACTGAGTACGACAACGGTCCGTAGTCTCGGTTCATCAGATTTTTATTACTTTTGATGTAAGCTGTCTCGTACGCATCTAATTCTCGCGGCGACGTTACGTTTTTAATCAATTTTAAGTCTTCTAATTTAATACTATGCCCGGTTTCATTTATATGTTGTGCCACACTCGACGCGTCCAATCTGCCGTAGCGATAATTTCGTAGATGTTCTTTGAATCTAGTTTCTATCGCTCTTTTTGTTTGACCAATACAGGCTTTATTACAGTGACTACATTCAATTTTATAAATACCCGACCTTTCTCCCATTTTCGGTTTATCTTTAGGATTACCGAGAAGATTTTTAAGTGTGTTGCGCGAACCGAAGCATACGTTCATATCTTGACTCTTCAAAACCTTACCCACGCCTTTCGATATGCCGTGAAAGGGGAGTTTCACGAATTTCTTACTATTAGTTTCTACCGGGGTTAAGGTGATGGAATTTCTTACGTAAAGCCTACGTTGGACTTTCTTAAGCATGCGATCGACTTCTATAGAAGAGTAACCGTTATAAATAGCTAGGTTTTTTATTAATTTAAGTTCTTTGTTAAATCTACTTCTACTTAGGGGGAATTTAACCAATCTATTAATTAAGAAGCTAATCGCGGCCATTTTGTGTTGTCCACAGTGGTTAGAATCGCTCATAATGTACCTATTCGTGTTGGTTTCCTTTCTATAGATGTCAATTTCCAGTTTATTATTATTTTTAATCACTAAACTATCTAGGAACGGAAGTTGATTGTTCACTTCTTCTTCTACTGTGAATTTTATGGTTTCAAATTTTGAGTTGAGGGTCGCGAGAAAATCCGGGATATTACTTTTCTTAGTATCAAAAACCGCGAAAATATCATCGACGTACCTATGCCAAATTCTAGGAAAATATGTGGCATCCGCTCTCATACATGTCTCAAATTTGCTCATGAACAAGTTGGCTATGAACAAACATCGAACGATACTAAAATTTCCCCATCTTCTAGTTTAATATTGTTTACTTTATTTACAAAATCCAATGAGTTTTCTACTTCGAGGCTGTCTGCTTTGATGGGTAAATTTTTGTATTCATTTACTAGCCATTTGTACAGTTTGTACGTGGGTGAATCTATGCCCGAAACAATTCGTCTCATAGATTTACCCGGTTTATGGATTTTCGGTAGGCAGTACATTTTGTTGGGTTTGAAATTGACAGTTTAAACTTAAGGTTCGCGTTAATGAGTTTTGGACAATTTTTCTTTCGTTTCTTCTCATTTCTCTATAAGGTCCTGATGATAACAAGCTATTGACGCGGTTGAAGTAGTCCGAGTTGTCTAGAATGACTATTTTGTTCCCTTTGTCTGCTTTCAGATAGAAACAGTTTTTATTTTTAAGCCCCTTAATAATCCCGAGATCGCCTTTGTTATGATTTAAACTTCTAACATCGTTTAAGTTTTTTGAAATCGTAATTTTGCAAGCGTTTCGTACGTAATTTTTTGTTGTGGCATCTAAATTTTTTATGGACGTTTCTACCGACGCGATCAGTTCTTCAACTGGGGTCTTTGGGTCGCGAATACAATGTTTTAACCCCTTATTTAACAGTGCGATTTCGGTTTTACTAAAGATCTCCGACGATTGATTAGAAACCAGTGGTGCCTTCTCTAAGGAACGTACGATGTTTTTGTTCTTTTTTGGACAAATTTTCTTAAATTTCTTACTGAGAGCTTGCATTTTCGATTTGAATTTATAATTAATCTGTTCGACTAAACCTCTTTGGAAATCACACCACCTTTGGAAACTGTATCCATCTAAAGAGCGCGTTATCTGAAGGTGCAATTCATATAGTTCTACTTCTAAATGACTACGTCTTGCATACTGATATCTGATTTCATTTAGTAACCATTGCTTTTTAGCGTGATGGATGATACTGAGTGGATTTTTGCAGTTACTGGAAATGTTAACTTTCATAAATTTTGGAAAAACATTGTGTTTTTTACAGCGTTTCAGAAATAAGATATCAGCTTGAAATAAGTTAATTTTAGTACTCACTTTACCAAAGCGGTTCAATTCCTTGGGCTGGAGAGCCAGGATCAATAATGATAGCAAGGACTGTGGCGTAGTATGGTAAACAACACATAAGTATTGGCACTCTCCGCACCACACAAGTTTAATTTATTATATAATAATATAATAAATAGTCCGGGACGGCCTCACAACTACGATACGACCAATAGATCAGGTCACTGCTATTCAAAGCACCATCTCACTTTGAATGAGAAAAATCTCGGTTATACAGGTATGAAATTATTTAATACACTGATCTGAAAGCACTGGATTCGTTATGTATTTTTTATGCATTTTAGAGCTTTATAGTCTTGACTATAAAACTGAGTTTTTAAAACGACAACAAATTTGTAAACCACTTCAACTTTCTCTGCTTTTTTTTACTTTTGGTATATTGTAACTAAATATTATGACTGTTATTATCTTGGCTAAGTAGAAATATTCACTTGATTCCAATTGAAAATGTTTGGAGTACATTAATTTAAAGGATATATACAAACAGTTGTAGCCCGCCCAATAATGGAGAAGAGCTTTGGGAGTAAATAAAAGAAACTTGAGAAAATTTAGGAAATCAATATATTAGAAACATGTCAAATCGTCTGCAACCTGTAATCGAAAACAATGATTCTTGGGCAAAATATATGACCCAATAAAAAAGACATCATAAAACATTAGCGTTGTCAAAAATGTTAGTTAAGAAAGAATCGTTTAAATAACTAAAATAAATCAAAATAAGCATTAGTATTGTCAGTGTCGGTTACTTTGAACTGCTCACGATAGTACAATGAGATTTTAAAATTAGTTCTATTGTTTTGTAGTATTTCCTAACATATAGAAAGAGAGAATAGGAATAAAATTCCTTGAATTTAAAAATAAAGTAATACCCGAGTAGTATTATGTGATAAATGAGTAATATGTACATTTCTGTAACGTTGTAGGAATAATATACCGACACAGTGAACGGTAATATATATCAGTACCGCACATACCACAGTTTAATCACTGAAATACCTGCCCAGTAATTAGCAACAATAACTTGTTACATTAATATGATTAATTTATATCTACACAACTTAATAGCGAAAATATTTTGTACTATCTTGTTTATATTGAAATGAAAGACATCGTATTTACATGTGAATCATTGTCACTGATTAATGAACAGCAGATAAGCAATAAATTTTACTATTATTTACATATTCGCACGTAGAAAAGCATACGGAGAGAATGCTGCACCACATTAGGTGCGAATGTTTGATTTTCGCTGGTATACGCTTATCGACGGTTACATTCTTCTGCAATTGCAGCAGCAATTAAAGAAACAGAAATTAAAATTATCCAAAACGTTAAGTGCCGATTAATTTATTCGCTGTGCAGGTACGTCAGTTGTTCCTGCTTATCAGAAATTAAATATTTCTAATCTCACGGTGTAACCCTATAACTCAATGATTTGCGTTATTCTTTATGCGATTTTTATTGCTGCTGCGTTTTGTTCCTACTTCCTACATGGAATACTGTAATTAAATCGCTTAAGCAACTAAAGTTGCTTGCGATGTTATTATAAACCTATTATAAATCGATATGTTATGATCTCTTAAATAAATAAATAGATATATGGTATATCTATTGCAGGTTTTAAATCAGCTGTATCTCCGATAAAATGTCGAGGGGAGCATATTTTTAGATTGATTAAAGTGTCTAAAAATAAAAATTATTAATCCGTAACAGCAACATAAGTAAATGTATTACAATTAAAGTAAAGTGTACAACAAAGGGATACAGTACATGGTATTGCTTATCTGATGTTGCCCATGACGACATCGCTGTTTTCACTATGATGCCATAAGTAACATTTATATTTTTTTCTAAAGAAATACTCTGTATATATCTCTATTTTTTCGTGTCATATGCGTGGAAAATGAATAGTTGCAAAAACAATTTAAAACACATATTTTTGAGTATCAACTCTCGTTTTAAATTGTTTTGATTACTATTTGTTTAATCCTGTACTGTAGTATTTTGTGTAGTATTTTTTCCTTGCTCAATCATTTAATTAAAAATAATAACTATTGATTATCATCTTAATGCTCAATTCTGATTGGAGACGGTGCCGGAATTAATGGGACCAGATCAACAGTAGCTAGGTCACTAAATCTAACTCAAAAGGTTAATCCATGCTTAATAGCGCCAGTGCTGGGATGTGTTGAATTAATAGACAAAACAGAAAGCCAGTTTCACTAGTCAGCAAGTTATACTACTTTCAAAAGAATATTTTGGCATCACTCTCAGTACTAGTTAGTTCGAGTTTCGTATGGATTTGTATAACAAGATTTGTTAAGCGGTTTAATTGCATTATAAAAGAATTTGCCTTCCATAATTAATATTTATAGTTTCCTCTTCTGATTTCTTCAATTTCCTTCGAATTTTGAGATTTAATCTAAAAGAACTTCAGAGCGTGGATATTTACGAACATTTCATAACCAAACGTATAAGAACACGTACAATTGTGAATAGGAACGCTTATCACTCTACCATACGTAATTCCATGGGAGAACCATCTAAAGAAAGAAGAAAAAAGCCAATGAAGCTAAAGGTCTCGTACTGAAAAAATACACCAGGATCAATTCAGGTGAAGACGTTAACTTTGCTAGGAACAGCAAAGAGTAAAGGGCATTGCAAATTATTGCCAGAATTGCTAACAGAACATGCAGCTCTAAAGTATCATTTTTTTCAACTAGAAAAAAACAAAAACTAACGGTGTCATCCACCATATGGAAGTAGATGACACGATGGGGTACATACGAGGGATACCTTTTAAGTTTTTGCAAAAAAAAAGGAAAGAAAAAGATTGGGTACACTTTGTTTTATTGCTTTTCAAAATATTCGCCAGATGCGTTCGAAACAATTCTAGAAACATTTTCAACCCTCAAAGTAGTTACGCAGAACAATGTTTTTGACAGCTTCAACAGTTCCTTGAAGTGATAGAAATCGCTGTCCACACATGTTTCGTTTGACATTCTGGAACAAAAAGAAGCCATTGGCCGAGAAGTGAGGCAAATACGAGCAATGAAACATTAATTCGATGTTTTTCTCCTTATTGCTGTGCGAGAGCTGGCACTGTTATGATGAAGAATAATGCGACGATGTTAATTGCTTTTTATGATTTCATCGATGACTTCTGGTAAACAAATTGTTGCATACCATTCAATATTAATTTTTCTTCGATCCTCCAAAGGAACCAATCTTGGTCGACTTTTACAAAATTCATCATTTACGGAACCACGACCACGACGAAATTCTGCAAACCAGATGTCTTTTCTGATGGTGCTACATTTGATGAACGAAACGATTCGAGGCATTGTTGTTGTGCTACGCATTTATTGAAATCGTAAAAAGTCATCCACGTGAAATTTCAATTTTTTCATAAAATTGCTTGTTTTAAATGCTGACTGTAAACAAACCACTCGGCCGCTTTCTATGCTGTCAGTGCTTCAACAACAGTAAATATCAAATTTTAAGAAAAAATCTCAATTCATAAAAACTTAACTATTATAATACTAGATTAATATGAGCAGTTGCTTTGTTTATCCGTCGCTTCCGAAAGGATAAAGACAAACAACGTTAATAAGATATTATTACCACGTTTAATAAACAAGTAACTAATTCCAGATCAGTAAGTTTATGTATGCAAAAATGCAAATACCTTTTAGAAATAAAAAAAGACTCAATTTCAATCAATGATTATTTCCAATAATCCTTCTTTTCGGTCACTCTCTCATATCTCAAAAATAAAAATATTGCGTGAAATACATGCCCTAGCATGTAAAACCAATACGCAAATTATACCTATTTCAAAGCAAAATATATTTTATACCTACTGAATTGAAGAACAAAGAGCTTATATAAACTGCAAGGTTTGTTAAACACCTGTAAACTACTGCAATACATATTCAAGACACAGCTGCACTAGATACCATCATATAGCTGGAGGTGTCGCATTCCAGGTAACAAAAATTCGAAGTTTCTGAGTGTCCTCAAATTGAATTTCTCTTATTAGAGTGTCACAATCTGCCAATTTTACTCTACGTTGAATCCATGACTTAATTCACGCTTCAACCTTGTTTTGTCTGTTTTATAACTACTTAATGCACATATTAATTTCGAATTTCGCCCGTGTGACTCGCGAGCGTGTACAGAATTTACAAGCAAGGAGCGCTCGAACATGTATGTATGTACATTAAGTGGTTGATCAAATTTTATAAGCAGCAATTACAGCAGCGAGAAATGTATGCTCCAATATCTCGCTGATAGAACTAACAAAATTATTAAAAGCGTCATATGGATGCAGTTCTAAGAGTTTGCGCCAGAAATCCGTTGTACTTATAGAATAGTTAGAGTCTGTATTCGTAAAAGTTACTCTTAAATGGACATATGTATTTATCGTATCCACCTGTGAACAGGTCGTTGCAAGTCACCCCTCGATGGTTAACGTTTTCACTCTAAGGCGTTATTTTACTCTCAAACATATGTCAATTCTCCTATCGAGAGCTGCTCTCAGGAATTTTGGAAGTGGACGAATCTTTCAGATCAGACAGACCAAATAATTCCTAAATGGATACAGTTCTAAACATACAACTGACCAACTAGCGTAAAGCAATAGTAAGCTTGACAAGAAATTGTATGTTTAGGGCTACTGCACAGGACTAGTTGAAACGCAGCTCTCAAAAATGGAATCGGAACATCCAAAGGCTAAAGATATGCAAGGTTGCTCAACACTGTTAGATTTGTTAAAAAAAAGACGAAATTAATATAAACTACCAAATAATAAGAACAGATCTGGAAAAGTCGCAATGGTACAAGCCGAGCACCGCCTCTAATTCGATCTCTCTAATACTTGCCTCCCGAAACTACTATTTTAAAAACAGCATCACCTTTGAAATCCATCATTGATGAAGACCCAAAAATTGAGAAATATATAGAACATTTCTTTTAACAGCGATAAAGTAATAGTCAAAGTAAAGTGCACAAGTGTAAATTTAATTTGATAATGTCTACATTCCATACTTTGGGGATACATGTGTTGAAATGTTAAAATTCAAATGCAAGAAACATATTTCAGTTGCTTCAGTAATAGTCATTAATTTCGCTGCCTGTTAAAAGATATTCTTGGGCAAATTAATCCTTTTTATATGAAAAGTATTTTTATTATCTATTGGCGCTATATTCGAACATACGTATAAAATACGTAACTAAGAATACATATAGGAATGTATTTTGCTTCGTAGATAATCATCGGCTTATTGACAAATTGCACACTTGCTTGTTAATCTTATCTCACTCAGCTGATATAAAAAAAAGCGAGGGAATTCCGCCGTCTGAAAGTCAGCGTATGTTTACGTGTAGAAATTTATTTAGCTGGCAACTGTAAGTTATGAGCTATTTACCATAATGCACATTCGAGATTTACTGATAAAATTCGCGGCTCGCGAAAAAATCGCTCGTTCGATCCTTGAACCTTTTAGTTGTGTAAAAATACCAGTTTTATCTAAATGCCGATGATCCGGTGCTTGGGCAGTAATTCCCTAGGATAAAACTATAAACATTACTTGTTCATTTTCACATGCTTGACACAATATTTATAACGTACACGGTAAAAAACTCGGTAGAAAAATTCTGCAGTAAAGTGTTATAATTACTTTAATAGTACTTAAAGAAATCAGGAAATCTGGGTCCATAATGTAATAGTTTAAGGTTTTCCCTCAAAAAAAGTATTTCTAATGTAACCTACGATGAACACCGAATGCCTGACTTAAGAGTTTATGCACAAATAACGAATGCTCTTGCTTAGGATGAAATTAGCGTACATATCAAACTTGTGTACATATGTATGTATGCACTTACATAATCATTAGCTTCCTTACTGCTAGGATATTAAAATTAATGATCTCAACAACTTGCATCAATCATCGCTGAACTGTTGGTAATTGAAAACAGTCAAACAATTGATTAAATAATGAAATCTACCATATACAGGCTGTGTAGAAGCATTGCGCCATGCGGAATTGCGTACAAACCAGTTAATGGGCATTCCTAGCTACAGGACCTTTGTTAGCTTTAAAAGAAGCCCATTGGAGTCATGTCTGGAAATCAGAGAACATTCATTTCCTCTGCTCCTGAAATGTACCATTTAAATGCATGTATGCAGAAAACTTATTTTACAAACATTTTTTTTAATTAAAGATAACAAAAAATACAAGTTTTTGTTTTGTTTTTTTTTTAGAATATCAAACTTTATTGTATTTTGGGCTATTTTTTTAATTCATTTTGATATGGTCGCAATTAAATTGTTGTTTCTGCTTAAAAAAAAAATTAAGGTGGTAGTGTCCTTCTATTCGAAACTCATGGCAAATAGGCGATTTTATGAATAACTTATTCTCGACAAATGTTAAATAGTTTGCACGCAATTTCAGTTTGTGCAATACGCTATGTAGATTTTATCTTGTATCGTTGAATAATTGCTATCGCTATTGGCATATGCTTGTAGCTATATTGAAATCTTGCAGAATACATGCACTACATATACTCGTTAATTATAAAGCTTACGTAGAGCAGATTCCCAAACTTGTTTGTCCCTTAAACCATACGGAATTTTCTTTTTCCATACACCATATGCAGGATATTCAGTTTTCCTGAAACTTTTTGTAAAGTAGACGATAGAAACACAAACAAAACAGAAATTGCAAGTGAATATATAGATTTTTGACGAAACAAATTAGAACCTATTAAAGTTCTTACATAAAATAAAACAAATTCAAAATATATATATATATATATATATATATATATATATATATATATATACTAATGGAAGGGATGAACCCGATGCTCTGTTAGCAATTGTCCAATATTTGGTTTTAATTTAGCGAGGTATAGTCATAGATCCCAGTGGTTACCACAACCGACTTCTACTAAAAGCTATTAAAAACACTTTTCCAGTGGTCTATAATGCAGAATAAACAACACGTATATTTTCCCGAAATCAGAACTGCTAGTACCCCTTAACTTTTTAGCTAATGCTTACTCCGATTCGTTCTTCTTGTAATATGATATCCGTTTCTTCACTGGGGTACTTTCATTTTCGTAATCAAAACATGAAGTCGTCATTGTCCTGGACGTTCGTCAATATCAAGTTAGGGAACCGGGAAAATTCGCTCCTTTCAACGTTTTCCTTCATTAGATTAATTCCGACAAGGAAAGCTGCAATGATGGACTTTGTTTTTATTAAATTAAAACTGTCAGCTTGCAATAACTACAAGTTAACGTTAACGCTATTAAAATAAGTAAATAGATCCGTTAAGCAAGCAATATCTGGCTTCCGTTTAATTAAATTTTCTTTCAAAGGAGTCTTAAAAAGTGAAAGAAATTTTGTCAAGCACAAGTCTCTCGATTCCTAACCAACTTTACAATAATAAGAAAAACAGATTAGCCAATCCGTTATTCCTGCATATTGTAATATCTCTTAAGCTAAGATACATGCGGTATCACTCAATTCCTCTTTCGATTACCTCCCCAAAAATATGAAAATATATAAGCTCTTCTGTTTAAAATAAAAAAGTTGTAATTTGGGGAGATACCGAATAACGCTAAAAGTTGGCTTACAAAAAAAAAAGAAACCAACCTATTTTTTCTGAAAACACTAGTTTCTATCGTTCAAAGATTAGTATTGGCATCTTGGTGTATATAAGTTTTCAAGTGTTTTCCCTAGAATTAGATGTGCATTACTGGTACCTCTTGAATTAGATGAAAAAATTGAAGGCGTATCATAAATTACTTAAAATCGAAAATATACAACACTTTTAAAGTTTTTCAACATTGTACGTTTGTTTTTTAGTAAATGCTTTCACAATATCTATATTATTGCGCATTGCACTATTGCGCAAGCATTTATTGCAAAAATAGTAACATTGGTTATTATCTTTAACATTAGATAGAATAAGTTACAAATTTTTCAGGATACACGTGGATATTCTTTTGTGCAGTTTAGTAGCTTTCAAGAATTAAACAAATAGTAAATATCCTTTCCCCAATCTATAAAAGACGAGATTACTTTATAATCAAAGAAAAATAAAAAAATATGTATGAACTAATCGAATTCAAAGAAATTGGTCATATCTTATAGAAATAATTGTAAATTATAAATAAACCGTAAACCTATGTAATTAAGTGTATTAGGGTAAACAATATACATATACGTATAAGTACCTTAAAATGTTTGGAAATCAACATAAACAAATTTGTTGTATGCGCGTGCCATTAACGAAATTCGCTGATAATTCTGGATTATGTGCGCTAAGCATGTACTTACGTACTTGTTGTGAAGGTCGTCTTTTATCAGGTAAGGTTAGATTAATTTAGTGACACATTTGGAAGCGATCTATTAAAAAGTGAAAATTATGATAAAGCGGGTTCTTAGAAATAAATTGTAATGTTATTTTGCTGAATTTTGTTTTCGATATAATGATGGACAGCGCCTCTGTCTCAATAATGGTATAAGCACTGGCGGTTTGGAAAAATTCTAAAACGAGTATTTCATTAAAAATAGTTTTAATTTCCGAAATTGACGGCTAGAGGGCGTAATTAGTTTGTATTGATATCCCGTAGGTGGGTACTACGGGGGGTGGCTACGCTAGCTTAATATTAAGTTAGCGTACTCCCCGCACTACCTTCCCCCGTAACTTTTCGTTTTCTCGGAAATGGATACAGCAACAAAATCAATTCTTGGTTAACAAATTAGCAACGAAATCTGCAACTGGTTTGCTGGTGAGCTTATGAGGTGGTTACACCACCTTATTAGACATAAGATTAAGAAATCTTATGTCTATTAATCTCAATTAGAGCATATGTTTCTTAGTTTTTTAGTTAATTTCTAAAATCCCACTTCTACAATTTTGTTTTGTTACCATAACAATGTATTATTTATTTTTTAATAGAATTGAATCTTATAATGAAGTTGTAAAGCCCAGTAATTATAAGTGTAGCTATAATAGTATTTTCTAAATAACTTCAAGTATCACCCGTTTATATTTTACGAACAAGCAATTATAAGGGTATTAATTATATTACAGTTTACTAAATATGCACACTAATCATTACCTTTAATTGGAGAAGCTATTTTCAGTTGCCTACAAGAAAAAACAGAGAACCATACGACAACTGTGTAATAGCAATTCGCACTCTTCGCAGAGTATTTATCTAGGTACATCTTCATCGTGTCTTCCTAATTGGTATTTTACTCTAATGACTTCTTTACTGCTGTAAATAGAAAGTTAAGTCATAAGGAAATACTCCACGAACGTCCGCTTGAAATTTCTCATACATCAACTCGCATGTTTATGCCACCGTTTATTGCAAATTGTCGTCAGTATTTGACTGTAGGCAAGATGCATTCTTGGAAGCCACCTGTACAGATATCAATCCAAACATGTTAGAATACGACTTATAATTGGTACTAAGCTACTAAATTGAGAAAAGCGTTACGCAAAAAATAAAATAGAACCAAAAAATATAATATTCACTAATATATGTATCCATATACATGAACTTCTTATAGAATAAATGTCCCTTAAGAGTCTATAAGGTGTAGTATGAGAGCAGCATTATTCTACACTACCCTAACAGTTGCAGAGCGAAATGTTCTGCTTTTGAACTTAATGCATAATGTATAAAAACGTCACATATTTATTAAAATATTGCCGTAACGGTGGTGGCAAAAACCACTATTGGCAAGTTGAACGCGGATTGATTTCTTATGTGTTGCCAGGTACACGAATGTGGTTCACCAAATGATGTATTTATTACATTATACTTTAAAGGATCTCGAACTGAATGTTCGGAAATTATGTTCATGCGTTATTAATAACCACGTTTTCTCAATTTGTTGAGAAATGTTCAAAAAATGCCATAAGATGGTACTCTAAATAACATACTTAAATAACATTCAGGCAATAATTACAACAACACATTTATCGTTTTATTCTCTTTTTTTATCGTAAGCAGCTAAATTTGTTTTACTCTCTACTTTAAAGCTATAACCAATATGATTAACGAAGTGCTTATGCTAGTTACTTGCACGAAGGATATGCATGCTAATAATCGTTTTACTTTAAACCTAACCACGAATATACGGTGCAAAATGGACAACCTTTAGTTAGAATAACATTTGCATCTTTTAAAGTAAAATTCCGAAATAATTTTCTGGACTGATATTTTCGATTAGAATTTAAGGGATTCGTAATTTACTTTTCAATCACCTAAATGTAGATTCTCAAAAAGCTCAGGAATATAAATACTTTTTAGGTTTAGGAGGTTAAATTACATATTTACTTTATGTAGACACGGTAGTAAAACGTCATCGAAACATAATGATGTTCAATATTGAACACCAAACCTTGCCAAATTCAAACACTAGAAACAACGTTCTCAAATAGCACCATCGTTTAGGAGATATGTATCTCTAACATTTTCGTAAAGTGATGCATATATCTAATATTAAACATCTACTGCATTTGGACACTGTTTTCTGGAGTTAACGCACTTGTTGTGGTTACCATCACAACAGTAAATAAAACTTACTATCGTTGCTGTTCTTAACTATTAATTAGAAACTTTAAGCGTTAGCTACCTATGTGATAAATACATGAAAAAAGTTAAGTTGCGGGTTAACACAAGCATTCCGGAGTGCAGCAGTTAATGTGCTCAGAAAACTGCAATACAGTTTTTGCAAACAATTACGCAAATGTATCGAGGCGAAAGGAATCAATTTCAAGCGTTGACTGTAAATTGATAAATAAATAAATAGCTATTAATTATTGCAGTGAAGGCTACCAAGTTTGTTCATTTCAATTGTATTAAAGATTATTGTTTCTCTTTTCTTGCTGATGTATTTCTGCATCACTATAATGAATATTTCTAATAGCATCAAATCCTAGTGCAGCTTAAGCATCCTACACGCTAAAATCCACTTTTGCTTACTACATAAATCCTACCTAACTCTTCTTTACTTAAGTTCGAAATTTTGAATCAACGGTTTAACATCATCATGAGTTTTGTTTACTATTGTCATGGTAATCAAACTCTATTAACACTAGAAACCATTTAGATGAAATTTCTAAATGCAAGAGTCTTCTTTGACTGCAAGTTGCTACTTGGATTCAAAATTTTGAATCAATAGTTTAAAAACATCAAGAGAGTGAGTCTTTTGTTTACTGTTTTCAGGTTAACCAAACAATACTAACACCAGAAACCACTTGGTTGCAATATCGTATGCATCATAATACAAAAACCTTAGAGATATAATTAATAATAACGGTGGATACGAAAAAAAGATATGATGCTATTTAAGAAGAATGACGTTTTTGGTGTTTATAGAAGATAAGTAATTTTCCATTTATTTTTTTAGGTTGAGCCCTGCTCGGTTGAAGACTAATTTCTAACACATTTTCATTGTTTGAGAAACAAATCGGTTTTGACAGTGATATGACAACTATTTGCCGTTCACAGTCCATTAAAGTATTAATTAAATATATGTAGATTTTCTCAATGATCGACCAGCTTAATGAAACTCCATATAAATGAATTTTATTTCTAACAAAGACTGCCATGAAATAACAAAATTGTTTCCTTAACAATGGTAATCTGTCAAGTTTGTCGGTCAAATAATACTTTGTTACACGTAATCTATTTCCTAGACTACTTCATACACACAAAAGCAAAAGATTGATAAATATAGTTATTACCTTATTTAGTAGAAAATATGCAAGTACTGCAATTAGGAAAAGTACTACTTGGCGTTTAATCAAGAGATTTCTTACGACAGGACGCGTTTGCTATAAGAAGCAAGAGAAAAGAAAACTTATGATGAAATCCCATTACGTTGTTAATCCAACAAGCCAGTGTTTCAGAAAAGTTACACGAGCTTGGAATAATCGGATCTCACTTTATTGAAATAAGATTAAATCAGCAAATTCACTTACAAATTCTGGGAAAGTGTGTTCACGAACTACCTTATACATTCGACAGTTGCATTTCTCTCAGCAGAACAGCTGTCCTACCCATTCCACACAAATGATTACTGATTTAGGGAGGGATAAAGCAAATACTTTACCAAGAACATATTCCGAATGATATCAAAATATTAAAAGACAGAGTAACACATGCGGTTCGATCAGTTCCTAGAAAACATGTAAAGACATGAAAAATACGCAAATTTCCGAAGGTAAAGCAAAGTAAAATTTGCATATGGCCATAGCTCTTCGTTGTAAATAACTTTACTTAGTAATACTTCGGCTTACTAGGAACAGAAAAGGTGCTTCATCTGCGACGAAAATAGTTTTTACACCACTGTCAAAGCCGAATTGTTTATTAAACAAAGAAAATGTTGGAAATTAGTCTTTAACCAAACATGGCTAAAAATAAATTTACGCTAAAATGTATTTGGATATTGGATATATTGCAGAAAGTAAACACATCTACGTTCGGGCGATTAAGGGCAAAATTATAAGCATCTACGAATAGACATATGAAACACATATTATATTGATTTATTTGTGGATGGAGGAATCAAAAACGTAAAAACATATAGGGCGTTCTATTAAAAAAAAAAAAACAAAGTAGATGTTTGGTTCGCTATTTATTGATCAGCCTGTATATCCAGGAATATTTTTGAGCGATAGCTTACTACATTATCTAAATACTTTGGACGTCTACTATTCAATTCCACTATTCCAGAAGATTAGGGACACTTTATATTTATCGGTATTCCATGAAATTAATTCAAAGTTAATTGTCAAGTGAATTAACGTCAATTATACACAGTTATAGTTTCTGTATAGTCCAGTTTTAAATTATGAGCGTTTTATTTTTTTTTGTTTTCTAATTTGAATAATTAGTTTGCCAGTCTTGGTCGACAGAAACTAGAGTATCGAACCAACTCTCTAATTTGCTTCTAATTTCGTTCTTCCTTTATTTAAAGAGAAATTAATCAGAACCACGGTACCCAACGAGATTCATCATGTAGTAATGCTGTATAGCAAGCTAACGAGAGACTTTGTGCAATATTTAGTTACCTACATCCCACAATATAAATTAAGACGTGTAGGAAGTCTCTCGACGGAAAAAAATTGTATTTAAATTGCGGTCGCACCTATTCCTGAAAAGTTTAATAATCATTTTTGTATCTTCTATACGACTAGTGTATGTAATTTCAAAATAGACGGCATTCTCTTGGACACAACACGGACGCTTGTATCGAATTAATGAATAATGAAATTGATGTCATCCTAGATTTTGAGATTGAAAGATGTGATATTTGACATGTTCCTCATACATCTCGTGATACAGTCTCTGTGTAATTAGTTCATTTCAAGTAGAATATAATGTTATGGTATTGTTTATTTAGGTTGAAAAGTGTTCCAAGTTAGCAATTGTGTTGTTAGTTCCTTTTAATTGCGAGGCGGAAAAGTGTTGATGACCTCTTCCCTCTTCGTCTTACACATTAAATAAGATAAAAAGAGTGCACTAAGCAACTTATGCTACGAGAAATCATTTTTTTTTTGTATGAACATTTTTCATAATTTCAAATACAGACAAGCATACTGTTAACGTATGTTACTATCAAAATTAGTGTAATCCTTATGATAACCAACATAATTTCGATATACCTGGCAACACCGTACCAAAACATATGCACAACGTCCCCGTGGATTCGCATTTCATGCAAATCCAATTACTAGAATCTTAAGCTTCTAACGTAATTATACTATGAAACTTACACGAGGTTCGTCTCATTTGGAAGAACACCTGGGCATGATATTATGGTGTGAGGTGTGGAAAAGGTACAGAACAACAGCTATAAATATATATACATTCTTTATCAATATACACGATAGTTCGTTATGATGGCATAAATAACTTATTTATTTTCCAAATCTTTTATTGCTTCAACCAACATGTAAAAGGTTGAAGGCTTCGTAAGTTACAAATTTTCGGTTTTCTCAGTATTTAAACAAGACAGTGTCACTGACCCAATTTCCTCAAATTTACATAATACCTTTTGTTCTAGGATGATGGAGGATGCTACACCATCTCCAACAACCACTAATCCGTACTCGAACTGCTTGTCGCCTTCAAGTTCTCCTTCACCTCTTTTATCGCAACAGTACTCTATGCACTTAACCCCAAGGTACGAGTATACGGAGCAGGACCTCATACCGGCGTCGCAGGTTCTCCCTCAGGCCCTTCCAAAATCACAAGAAATTTGGGATATCAACTCGGGGATATACAGCGATTACAGGGTGTACGACAACAGTCGCTTTACGAACGAATATATTCGGCAGAATTTTACGGACTCGATGCCAGTGTATGCAGCAAATCGAACAAATTACGTTCCTAAAATCGGTGGACAAGGTCAAAAAGTTCCTAAAGAGGCTAGAATACGAAGACCGATGAACGCGTTTATGGTTTGGGCGAAGGTCGAAAGGAAGAAGCTGGCCGACGAAAATCCTGATCTCCATAATGCCGACCTTAGCAAGATGTTAGGTGAGTAGCTAAATTTAGTATATACAACATTACGAACAATTTCTATACTTACCATAAATCTCTGTGTACACCACCGTTTTGTTTTTTACTGTAAATTTTAATCGTCCTTACAAAAATGATGTATTATTAATTATTATACTAAGCGCCGTGATTGTATTTGTCAATTAAAAATATTTATTTACCATAATCATGCTATTTTATGATGTTAGATAAGAACAATGCCGTGGAAGTGCTTGGCTACCGATACAAACTTATAGTTATTGAAATGATATTTACAAAGTGTTTAAATTATTAAAACGTTTTACCTAAATCCAACCCGAGGATTTATTATAAGAAATTTTCATATGTAAATATTAATATCTACATAGATAGTCGTAAACATACACATATTACAACTTCTTTCATCATAGAGCGTGGTGTTAATACGAACAAACCATACCACTTGTTTGATTAAAACGATAAAAGTAAATATTTAAAGATTCATTTAAGTATAGTCGAATGTAAGATTGAATTGACTCATTATTTTAGTATGTATGTGGAGTATACTAGAGGAGTATTTACATAGCAACACTGGTAGAATTATGTAACTATTTATGTTATATACCGTAATGGAAATTTTGAGTTGCGTTAGTTCTCCAGTTTTCCTTTTGATGACGTACTGACCTAAACGTCATTATTGCGCAAGAGTACTATTCTTGCAATCCAAAAACAATCTAATCTTGTTATAATTCTATAGATTTATGAACATTTTCCTACGAATATCCTCGAAATTGATTTTATTGTCACTCACTTAAAATTGCTTGCAAAATTATGTGAAACAATTTAATTAACTCTTGGTCGATTCCTATTGGAAGCACATAGGCCATAATTTTCAAGGAATCGTTGAGCAGCGTTTCTGTTTGATAACAAGTTCCATTTGCAAACGAACATTCCCTTCAGTTCCTAGGTTCGTAGGTGTCGCGTCAACAAGCAACAGTAAAGAATCGACACACTCCACGCCGCACAATAAATAATCGATCTTTTTCTCTCGAGTATGTGTATTAAAGATAGACTTCAGTATTTTAGGTTACTTCTTCGGTGTATATTGGCATATCGAATGCTTTAAATCAATAAAGAATACACAACTTCTAAAATAAAATGCAAATAGTTTAGAATAGCACCAAAATATTTATCTCGGGATCAACTGATTGTCAGAAACAGATACATACAGCGCGCCTAGCTAGTGCGTGATGGAAGATAATTGCTTTCCTGACTAATTAAAAAAAAAATGTCGATGAAAAGTGCTACACAATATAAAATTATATTCAAGTATACATAGCGTTCAATTTTCGCAGCGCACGATACCAGTTGTGTTTTATAAATGGAATATCCTAGATATTATTATGATTGGATGCAACTCTTCTATGCCTATCTGTCTTAGTTTTTGAAAATTCTACATTTCTACGAAATACCGCTTTTTTATTGACGGCCGATATTTTAAACCATTTATACATTAACGGCAATATTTTTTATCAACTAGTAAGAGACCATCCCAGGGTGTGGATGGCCTCCTAATTCGAACCCCAGTTTGTGAATTTTCGCCATGGCGACCACTCAAGTACAAGACAGGTGCTGAGACTCCACAAACAGGCTTTAATTTGCGTAGGCGTATTACTTTCCAAATGCAAGAATTTAATGACGGCTGGATATTCGATTTTTTCCTCAACTGACGTAAACAACTATTATACAACAACTGAGCGTCCAACATATCTGAAATTTTCAAAAGATTCTTTAAACGCATGCGCAGTTATATCACTAGAATATTTTTGACGAATAATGTGACGAATCTTCATGTTGAGGCTTGAAACTTTTTAGGCTAACTCTGTTAAAAAAATGGAAATAACATGAGTTAAATTTGACTATGTATTGTAAAATCTAGTTAATATAAAAATATAAAAAATACGATACATTGCTGGAAATTTTAAGGAATACTAAAATGAATACATTTTGAATCGCCGCTTTAGCATTTAAGGCGTTTAAGATATGGGCCTTTAAAGAAACAACAGGATTTCGCAAAAATCTCAATTATCTCAAAAACTATGATAAATAGGCATAATGAATGTCAAAGAAAGTTGACATGAATTGAAGAGAGGTATCCAGAAACGCAATAATACACAGCGCCTTCCATTTAAGTAACCAAACTTGTATCACTTGTAGTTGAAAATGAATATCCTTTATTCTATTATTGTGCATGCAAAACTTATTTCCCAATATTTTTAATTTAATAACTATTTTCCTAAATTGACCAGGAAAGGAATTGTCTTCTGCCAACGTCAATAACATGCTTACTGCGGTAACTCCTTGTTGCAAGTATTTCAATCACTATCGGGAATGTCTTAAACGATAACCCATAATTTTTCAAATTGAAGAAGTATTTTTTTATCTATTCTAATGTAACATATTGATAGACAGAGGGAGCTCCAAAAACGTGAAAATTATTCTTGGAAGTAATTGTAATATAAAGAAAATATCAAATTAGATTTACGAAGGTAATAGCTTTCGTAAAATAGAAAAATATTCAATATATATATTCACATGTATGTATGTATGTACATAAATAATTTCTATACGTAATATTAAGAACGTATGTATTTACATGGGTGTATGAAATAATGAGAAGAGAGCTCCAATGTGTAAAGAATTTCTAATATATGAAACGTTGACAGATTTGACCTATTGACCTCGCTGATTGACAAGACACACCTCGAGGGCACACCTAAAATCTGGTTCGAGCCAAACCTTAGCGCTGGACCATCAACGCTGCTATTATTAAATCAGGATGTTACTAATTTGCATACCATTTAAAAACGGACACAAAGGAGTCGGAAAATAAACAGATACATCAACAAAACTGACGTTATTTCGAACTACATAAGTACCTATGTACGAACGCGTATGCATACAACTCTATAATTAATTTCAAATGATTACATCTCTCTGTATGGTAAATTAACTACCTACGTATGCCTATCGCTTCTAATTAAATATTATTTGTTCGTCAAGTTGGAATATTCCATATGATTTGTTTTTTTGTCTTTTCGTATTAGATTTGTAATGTGATACCAACAACGCAGCACATGCAGCAACATTACATATGTAATAGATATTTAAGCGAAAACTACCTACAATGAATTTTATTTGAGAGTAGGTATCTACTATTGAAATTGTCCGCAATAACAATGTAAGTTCTCTTTTAAATAAGTACTTAACAAACTATCCAAACGAAATATTTCAAAGTAATAATTTTGTGTATATTACACTGGCCAACAGTGATTTTATTGTTTCTGTTATTAGAACAGGTGAAAAATACCTCAAAACAAAATAATTATGTATAATTATACAAAATAAAATGAATACAAAACTAATATGTACGTTTCTAGTAAAAATAATGACTACAAATTCTAGGTGAAATGCCGTCTGTATGATTTTTCTATTGTGTTAGACTTGAAAACAATCACGTTGAAGGTTCCAACAATAATCTGCCATCATGTGTGTATCCCACCTTCATCCCACTTTCCTTGATACCTGTGCTCCATTGACTTTATGTCTTGATAGAATCGCTCGCCTTGTTCTTCATTAAATTCGCCGAGGTTTTCCGGAAATCTGTCCAAACGGTTATGAAGAAAATGTAATTTAATGCTCATATTAGCACCCATTCTCTTAAAATTAACCAGCATATTTCGTACGAGTTCTTTATAATTTTCTGCTTGTTGTTATCTAAGAAGCAGAAGCTTAAGTATCATCAGTCATGGCTTTTCAAGTAAGGAAATTCAAGTCGTTAATGAACTTGCGAATTTGAGGACCCTTAAAAATTCCGGCCTTTAATTTTTCTAAACTTACTGTGGAGAGCAATCTACAAATATATTCAAAGCATTCCCCTTCTTTATGTAAGGCTTTAACAAATTGTTTCATGAGCCCCAGCTTTATGTGAAGTGGAAGCAAAATGATTTAATCCCTGTCAAGCAAAAACTTGTTTATGATGTACGCTTCATCTAGAGTTAATTCTCCTCTAGGTGACCATTTCTTTTTCGTCCAGTGATCTTGCTTTGCTCTGCTATCCCACACACAGGTAAAAGAGGGATACTTATTGTATCCACTTTGCTACCCAAGCACAAAATTCACCATCTTTAAATCGAAGCAAACAGACCATTGATGCTCTTGATACCAGATTTGCTGCAAAATCAACTTTCACCGCAACTCCCGTTTATCGTGCTACAAAAATTATAGTTGTCGGAAAAAATAAAAACTTAGTTGTTATACATTATTTCAAAAGCTAGAACCAATTAGTAGAAATGTAAATTGCTTCTAATTTCCTTGTTTCAAATGGAATATGAAATCGTATAAACATCTTTGGCAATTTTTGTTGGCCTGTGCTATTTATAGTAGCAAACGAAAATAAATACTAGTGGCTCTTGTAGGTACACATACCTTTCAAATGATCTGCGTAATCAAACACTATAACATTGAAACACTGAAACATGTTTTGATATCTAAACTACCATATGCAGCAATTAAAGAAATTAAGTTTTACCAATGCATTCACCGTTAGTGAAGGTGCAGTAAATGTGAAATGCTTCATACTTTACAAATGATATTTTGTACGGAAGTATATTCTACATCTACTATTGAAAGAAAAATGTTAGAATAACTTCTGCAATTGCAGCAAACGCCAAACAGTTATACGATCCGTGACTTGAACAACTTGTAGCAATTAGTGAAACAATGTTGAAGGAAACATATCAAGACTTTGCATAATTTTCAACAATTGTGTAAGTGTATATATCGTACTTATTGAAACGTTAATCTAACACGAATTTCAGCAGTTGCCACATTATGTTACACAAATTGCAACAATTATTTGAATAATTGAAACGTTCTATATTAATAACTAACACGCTATGCAGTGTTATAGCTATAAGTAATGATAGTTGAAGGAATGAGTTAACGAAATAATAATCCATGTTTTCACATTCTCAACAGCTTTTGCTACTTATAAGGGGCATTGGCCAGTAATGAGCACCTACGTTTTGGTAGAACGAAAATGATTTGACCATATAAACAGATCTTGTATTACAAAAGAATGAAGTTTTTCATTGTAGCATCTGTTGATGAGTAACCCATATTATTTGAGTCTAGTCTTAAGGAAGGAAACATTTAGTTCATGTATTTACGTACACTTCGACCTGCGTCTTGAAGGGAATGATTTGTCCAATACCAATACCATTATATACAATGACGCCATTCCATTCTCGAGTTTTTCTCTCTATTTCACATATTTTTATAAAATGTAATACAGAAATACAGGAAAGACATAATAATTCAGCTTACTTGTTGTGAATCTCCAACAATTGCTTGCATCGATATAATACGAAATAATTCTTAATTTTTGGCGGATGAATTTATTGAATTTTTATTAAATATCTGAAAAGCACACAAGTATTAAGACCTTTTGTGATTTTGTGAAAATTACTTATTGGCAATTGTACTGCTCTCCCCAATTGCGTGAATTTGTAATACAAAATCTTTCCTACAACGTTGCTACAATTACCTATAATTCGAATAATTACGGTATCCCAAAAATATCGCTCCCTTATTGATTTTCTAATATTGCATATTCAGACGTCAATTTAGCAATATTTTTGTTTGCTTTATACTGCACAATTGTACAAACATTTCTTTGAGCCAAATATGTTAAGTAAAAGATCAGCCTAATAATAATTTCGTGGCAAAAAGAAATGTTACCCTCTTAACTTACATTTCAAATATTTATTTATTACATTTTTGTAACTTATAAAATTCTAGATTACAGCATAGGATTAATCTCGTGATGTGGTGTTAAAAACTGGACTGTGGAAGATATAAGTTGTAGTATATGCAAAAGTATTTTATTGACCAAATCGAAAATTTAGTGGACCAGAAAATCTGTGCATAATGCACAATACTCTACTATGCTAAAACTGTAACACTAACAATTATTGTCATGGAGAAATTGAAAATAATAATGGAACATCCACCAAAAAAATCAGAAGACACTAACTACAAAATATTAACATAAAATGCAATTTATTTCGGAATTATTTATACAAAATAAAAAAAAAAAGTCTGAGTAAAAATATCAGGAAATTTCCGTATTTCTAACATAATAGCTGACAATAACTGGAATTTTTGTTTTGATTGTTGAATCGAAACCAAACACACCATCATGAAATAGGTTGAGCATAACAAGTACTTTAAGGAATTGGAATTTTTTTTCATGTCATTGGATCATATCCATCCATTCACCTCAGAAAGCAGCAAACGGAAAAAAAATTGAAAGTCGGCAAAATATAAAACCACAATCATTGAAGTCATGGTGATGAAAACAGGGACACACATTTCACAATCTGGGATCTAAAGGAATGACTAACGACGGACGACGGACCCGAGGATGCGGCCATTTGAAGAAGAAGGTGAGATACGGACAGGTGTTCACATCCCTCTGGACCACAAATCCTCATCTGCGTCAGTGTTTCAATAATTAAGTGTGTATCCGTTTATTGGTCAAATGCAACAGGATAATTATTGAAGTAATTATTAATTTCTTAGTGTACATACATTTATTTATTCCCGAAATAATATAAAAATAAAAGATGAAATGAAAAAAATGCATGGCCGCAGGAAATTCTTTAAACTAACATGTCACTCAAAAAATGGAATTGAGTCGAGAAAATTATCGCGCAATAATTTGTTATGACTTATGATAGAGCCAGTTTAATAACTGAAGCTTAAAACCTGCTTATTGTACCGTGTGTGGATTTATTCCTATGAACCCGAAACGACCTGACGTATAAATCCGCTAAGCACATGTTTCAAGATGAGGAGACGCCAAATGTTATCCGTTCCCGAAATGTGTTAAAGAAGATGGTCGCAACTTTTGTCCCAATTTCGGGTCATGTTGCTACAATTCCTTTAAAAGATCCAAGAACGGTTCCTCCTAATTTGAAATACAACCATTGACTGGCGTGCTCCCAAAAAAACACCCCACAGCGACAGATTATAGTCGATAATACGAGGTCACATAGAGCTGAAAAGACAATTGAGTTTTTAGAGCGACAAAACTTCGAGGTATTAGATAATCCTCTATACAGCTCTAACCTAAGCCCCAACATTTTTTTACGTTCTCTAGAATCAAGAATACGTGCTCAACGGTTGAAATCGGCGAAAAAAGCTGCCAATGCTTTTAAAATGGCAATTTTGACTGTTTTAATTGATGACTGGCATAACTGGTTTGAAAAAAATGAAAAAGAATATCAATCTTTGTGGAGAATTCGTTAAAAAGCAATAAAGCACTTTAAGTTGATCTACTGTCTACTGTTATGGCTACATGCAAAACTGAAAAAACAGCGCTCGTGATGTTTTTCTTTGTGGATAATGAAGAGTCTCATGTCCGTTTCTTCCGCAAGAATTTTCTGGACTGACCAAAGTCGTTCTTTTTATAGAGATTCCAATTGATACTCTGTTGATATTTATCTAACTTGGTGATATCTTAAGACCGTCTCTCCGACATCCTTCTACTTCTTTAAAAGCTATTTAATAAGAGATGTTGGAGTTAATGATGATAGGAAGGATACTAATGGTGTGAACACACTTCCCACCACACAAAGTGTTTAATACATGTTTGGAACATATGGCCCGGATTTATTGAAGTGCACTGCGGAGTGTACCGATACCCTTTGTATTTGAGATATCGGCGTTTGTTATTCGAACTTGTATCCGCTATGCGAACAGAAAAATCCTTTTCAGAAGTGTTGGTTTTCTAATTTTGTTCGCAATCCGAACTAGTCAATATCCAGTCACCCACTTCTATTTGAATTGTATTGCTGTATTGTTTGACAAATACTGTCATTTATAACATTAATACTATTCGTTCAACCCTCATAACTAAACAAAATTTTAAATTATTCCTTTTTATTCTTCAGCAATTACCGATCCTCGACAATATTAGTAATTATATAGAGAGATAAATTTTCGCGATGATATACGACCAGCAAATATTTCACATAAATATTAATTTCACACCTACCCGTCTCACGAACCCACATACAATCAAACCGACGGAAAGAGTATACTTGTGTATGTGTGTGTGTACAGTATATCAATGTAGTTACGATGTTCACAACAGGATGCCGTATTGCCTTAGTGCGTTATCTTCTAACGTCCGCATCTTGAAGTTTTCTTCTTTTGGTCTAATCCGCGTTACACAGGAGTGCCCAAATTATTGTTGTCTGCTGCCCCGACCCAGTTCGTATCGGCAGTGGTCCGAGAACCACTTTATGAATTGGAAATGCGTTGAGAAAGATCGCAGTCGCACCCATTTAATAATGATCTTGAGCGTGTTTTGAACATTAAGCGCAACATTTTTTTAAATGTAAGTTAAGTAGCTGTTATTGCTGTTGTAATATTTTGATTTGTTACTTCCGATTTATGACGAGAATCGAACCAATTGGTTTATTTTAGAAGATTATGTGTTCATTTTTCGGTCACGCTCCCATATTTTTTAAATAACCTTTGCATATCTGTGGTGTTTAAAGTTTTTATGTTTACATCTTAATATGTATAAATTATTTTGTCCTAAAGATATGTTTTACGCTTAGCGCTGTTGAAACTTTCTGTTGATGTCATTTATTTATCTATAACTGTTCTCTAATTACTTACTGTATTTGTATAAATACCCAAATTTGCCTAAGTTGTGCATAAATAATCTTAGTTTACAATAATTACGAAAACAGTTAAATATTCTGTTATACTCGAAAATTCTAATTAGAATGTAGCTTTGGCATACTTAAATTGCATTTCCATAATAAAAAAAAAAAAAAAACAAAGCTGTTAGCGATTTTAACAACAGCGCAATTTGTATATCGCAATATTCATAGAAATTACAGCTATCATCTCTGATTCAAAAGCAGCTCTGATTAGCTTAAGCTGTTCTATCTATTTCCTATTTAAACAGCACTAGTAGGATAAATTCGATCATTACGGGCGAAATTGTAAGACTAGTAACCAAACTAGCTCTAGAAAAAAAGTTTTCGCCAAAGCGCAGTGTATCCCGCATAACTCCTTGTTTTGGCGTACACGGCGATCTTTATTCAACCGGTTGTTTAAGTATGTTTCTTTGTAGCTAATGCTAGAATTTCGTTACGTGTGATTTTACTTTGATTAATTAATGATGTTCTCGGTTGCTACAGTCCTACATTTATTCCACTGTATTTTTTCAAGTATATTTTTAATTAAATCTGGTGTAATTAAACATATTCTACTGGTTGTTGGCGCTTAAGTTGATTGAGCAGTTTAAGTTTTGGAAATTCTAGAATATCGATGGTTCCGGTTTGTAAAGCTTTCTTTTCAGGAAGATCAGACGTGGTTAACTATTATTTATGTGCCTATGACACCAGTCGGAACTAGTAAGATGAATATTTTTCGTTGGAGTTTAATTACTTTATATTTAGTGAGGATTTATTGTTTACTGGATGCTTGTTTGTTGTTGTGTGTTTTGATTTGCGAAATAACGCAAACGAATGCTGTGGTACCGGATTTTTGGATCGACGGCTGCTGTTAGCACGTTGATTTTCGATCTGATTACATCTGAGGTGTGTGCTTTATAATTTCATTTCGTTTTGTACTAATACGCTTCGTGCGTGATATTCCAAGGTTCGTTTTTTTTTGTTTACGTGTGTATATTGCTCCGTATAACATGAATATCTAGGGGTTATTCTCTTTACCTGCCATTATCTTTATCTTCAACTTTATTGATGCGTGTACGTGATAGGCGAAATACGAAGATTTAAAACAGCTTTTGACGTGATTCCAGGTTCCAAAGAGCATCCCTTCAACAAAATTTGAACCGATGTGTGTATCCTTGGGGCCATCGGCTTCAAAAGTTCCAATGATTCGCTGAGTAGACATCCAATACCTTACTTGCTTCAAAATTTAACCATTTAATTAAATCAAATATTTCCGATTATTTATATATACTCAATTTATCTTTGTTACATAATTAAATTTTGTTGTTATAATTTGATGAATCGATCTATACTGTAACTTTCAGTGTTAATAGTGTTATATATTTTTGTAGTTATCCATTTTTGCGTATAAACACAATTTTGTTGTAATCTCTCGCCAATTTTATTTTAATTGTTTTATTGCCTGAATATTTTTAATTCATTGTAAAAGGGTTATTAGGCATATTTGCGCAAATCCCCGAACTACTAATTCTGTGCTTGTGTACTCGCCTATTGATATTTGGAGATCTTTGCCACATACATAGATATTGCTGCATTTGCCATTTACATCTTGTCTCGATTATTTACGTTCTCAATTATATATACGATTAATTAAAATTAACTTACGATTGAGTAATTATTCATACGTACCCTGAAGATCGAGTGGGATTGTTTTATTATTGTATATCGTCTAAAAAACGAATCCCTCTAGACTTCCTGGCTATCGTACGGCCCTAAATAAGCCTGGTTTTATTTTTTTATATTGCGACGCAGAGGCGCTACAAGTTTCAATATTTATTTCGTTTATCCATGCCATCTCTTTCTGAGCCAACAGCACCAGAGCTTATCTCAAGCAGCGTAAGTTTCCAAGTAGGTTTAAAGTTTTGTATGCAATCCCTTAAGCGCTTTAATAATTTGGTAGCAACGTATCCGAACTAGAGTGCTGTACTAAGACTTCTGATATTACTCAGAAAGTATCTTTACATGAACGTGGGAGTTTTGGCCGGACATTGCCAAAACAAGCGCTTCTGTGGGATGAGACCTGCTGAGGACCTGTAGTGCAGTAGCTGTCATGTCAAAAGCAGACAGCAGCGCATTTCTGTGCAAGTAGCCGGAATGAAAAGACTCACGCTGGGCAGAGAACTGCTTTATCTAGCCACCATCAGGATGATCTTTCATGAAAACAATGATCCAGTTTGCAGCTTACAAGGCTCTCCAGTAGAGAAAGGATACATTATAGATATACAGATGTAATTTGTACGTTGTTTTTATGAACTCAGTATTCAGGAAAGATATAATAATTCATTTAAAGTGTTTAGCAATTGTATTTGATATTCATTACAGCATACTTTTTACTTAAGTGTCAGGAATTAGACTACCTTTTATGAATTTTCGCTGCCATTAAAGCGCATTTTGTAGCAATGCAATTAGTCGAATATTTTAATTAAACTTTCTCTTTGGCGATGGCGCAGATTTCAACAATTACGTGAATTTTCCGTACAAAATCAAACCTAGAACGTTGCAATTATCTTCACATGTTTTTCTGTGTAAGAACAAAATGTTTTTTTCAAAAACAAAAATTTGGCAGTTATTTTAAAGGAATAAAACAAAATATAATTTGAGTGTACCCTGAAGGTCAAATTCATATTTTAATTATTATAAACTGTACGAAAACTTACCTATTCTACACCGTTTAATATTCGTTCATCAACACTAGCCACCGCTTAATATCCCATATCATTAATTATACAGTTTAAATACAAGATTAAAGTAAATTAAAATATGGACTTCACACGGTTATATTGAAATGGTTCCTTTTATACATATCTTATAAAAGTCGTTAGTAAAGGTTGCCACTTTCCGTGCGCTTCACGAATCTAGCAGAGACTAGACAGATTCGTGTTTATTCGTCTCATGAGAATGGGTTCGTGTTGCGTACTGGTTTCCCCGAAAGTCAACAAAACACGAGTCTGTCTCTCTCTGATAATTTCGTGAAGCGGCGAACTTTAATTCTTAGGGACAATACCTTCATTGGTCACTGTTACACCTAGCATTTCTAACTAATGCATACACGTTAGTCCGCGATATTGGTTTTAATGTACAAATAATCTGATGATAGTAATTACATTAAAAGTCGTGAATTCTAAATAAAAAGTCAATAGCAATAAATAAAATAAAAATCTGTCCGCTATTTCAATACCCGTGAAAGAGATACCTTTAATAACGACATGCTATGCAAGAATTTTTATGTAAGCCGGCAGTGAAAAGGTGGATGATTAAAAGCAATAACTATTTACACCCATCCTACTTTACCTTGGAACAATTTCTGTGATATTTAGCGCTCTTGAGCTCGGCGAACACTTCAAGGACATGCGACCACTCCACAAGCTTACTAGTATGTATACGCTAGTTTCGAGGAACAAGATAAGAAAACGCGGCGCATTCGATCATGAAGTATAGAATGATTTTGCCCTAATTTTAAATACACTTCGATTTCTCTGTAATGCTGTTAATGTTATGTCGTTAGTCGATTAAAATGAACTAGTGCTTATGGAGACATAATAAATGGAATTTTAAAAACTTCCATATGTATTTCAGAATAATAATAAAGCACTTACATAAATGTGTAACAATTAAATATAATAACAAAAAGAAATACGAACAAAGTAAAATAGCAATAAGTATGCTACAAAAAAGCTCTTCCTGAACATGATAATAGACTTGCAGGTTTTTGTGGCCATTGGCTGCGTAGGCATTACACGGGACCTTTCCAAAGGAATACTAATAATAATAAAGTTTACCTTCATGGCAAATTACATTGCTGGAAATGATTAAAGGAACACTTGTTTTTATCTCAATAACATTCCTAATAATAATAATAATAATACTCAGTTATTGCTAGACATCATTAAACATATATGGGATTTTGTTAAAACACACACAACATTATCTTTACAATCCATGTTGAAACTAACGACATTTATTTTGCTTTTCTATTTTAGTTTTATTTTGCTTGTGTTAAAAAAATTTTACTTATTAACGCTAGGAACACCCACCGGTTGTTCTTTCTCTAGATTTGGTTGTGATGGATTTTCTTGTGGACCGTATAATACCACAATTACCTTTTTATTTACCGTTTTTGTTCAAATATGTTGACGACATCGTCTGTGCCATTCCGCTTGACAAAGTTGATACTGTTCTTCATTTATGCAACTCATTTAATCAACACTTTCAGTTTGCTGTTGAGATAAAATAGCAAAATGGTATACTAAATTAATCAGGACACTATAATCACAGACAGGTATCAAACACCAACGGTCTCAAGAAGATTTTGAAATTACTACCCTAATTACCCAGAAAACCAAAGTTCAATACAGTTATAGCAGTAAGAAATTGTGTAACTCGCATATCACATGGTAACCTTTTGCAAAATAACTTAAGAAAATTTTTTGATGGGTTTGTCAACAATAAACACCCCAAACCAATTCTTAATAAATTAATATACAGTTCCAATTTTTATGATGATATAGATCACAGTAATGTAATTTTTAAATGTAAAAATTTACTTTTCATAGAAAACCTAACCAATCGGATTGTTCAGTTGTTTAAACCTTTCAATTACAGTTATATAGCAAAATATAATACCACAAGGGAAATTTATTCACTATCATTAAGGATAAAACTCTATTTATAATTTTTATTTCAAAATATTAAAAGTATTTTACACTTGGTATCTTTCGACGTAATTAATTATATAAAAAGAAACCGGAGATGTCAGGTTCAATTTTCTTACCGCATGAGATTTTGTTCATATAACTAATTGCATCGGAAATTCCAGGTTTTCATAATTTACCAACGAAAGCCAAATTATATTATTTTTATTATTATATTATAATAAAAATAATCTTTATTTTTCTTTTATAATAATAAATAATAAAATAATCACCAAAAAAACATGTGATACAACAAATAACCAAACTCAGAAATGTCATCCATAATGAAAAAGAAGTTAGAATGTGCATTGCTTAGTAAGCAAATAAGCAGAAACATATTAAACCTGTATAGCGTACACATAATTGAGATACATAAATGCTCCATGACAATAATTACAATAACTACCTCCAAACCAAGAAAAACCTGCAGCTGTGCTTAGAAAAGACCGAGGTAAACCATTGTACAAATGTGCGATATTGTCTTTCGTACAGGAGAGCACAATGAGCAGGTGGTGTAATAGTATGAGGAAACCCTAGGTTTATTAATATTGTGCACATCGCATCCATGCGTAATTTGATTTTAAGTCTCAGGCTTCTAATTGTTTCACTATATTGTAAAGGAGTACCGTAATATTAAGACTATTTTTTGCAAACTCGATATTGGCTTTACTTCTAAAAACAATTATGGCAATTTTGATTGGATATGGTTAGCAATGGGTACATTTTTACGGTAAAAGGAATATGATGTGTGTCATTGGCGCAAAGATGGTAACATGAATACCGTAGGGATTTGTATGGCACAGATGTGTAGAGAATATAAAGAAAATTGGCCTAGAATCATCATTGTACATTGGAAATGTATTTGAAGTTTTATTTAAAATGACCGTCGTCATCAAAACCCAAGGATTTTAAAATGGAAATAAGTGGATGATGTTTAATAATATCAAAAGCGGGTGAATAAACGAGCAAAATGAGAATTGTGTTTTTAGCAGAATCAGTGGCAGTACAAACAACATCAATTACAATTCACAAAGTGGTTGTGTAGTCTCAATCCAGATTGATTCGATGGAAGTATATGTTTATTAATAAAATTTCTGATTTGAATTTCGAGTAATTTTTGAAGTATTTTAAACATGCCTCACAAAGTGCTAATGGGGCGAATCAACAAACTCTTGTGCAGTGTCTGGCATAAGAATGACAAGCGACCACTTCCAGACACTAGCAAAGAAACAGGGTCTATATGTAGACAGCAAAGATTAATATGATCAATGGCAATTCCATAGCAACCAGAAACCTTGGATGAAATGTTACGTACTATAGTAAATACTTGATCTTCTGTTACAAGATTAAAAGAAAAGCGAGCATTGACAGAGACCTCTGCTGCTTGATTTAAGTGACAGTTAATTATATTCTTTTCAGGGCTGTGTACTCACTAGCGTGCTTGTTAATTTCATCAGGATTTAGTACGCAGGAATGTTCTACATACTTTGCAGGTGTTAAAAGCGAATTGAAAAGACTAATTTTATCGTTAAAATTTTCACCATCAGAAGGGGCAAATGAAGTATTTACCAAGTCTGAGTGGGATGATTCGTAATTGAAGTACACTGGCTGCAATTAAAAATACACCACTGAGTATTTCTTTAACATTTTATAAATGTGTTCCTGAAGGTCAACTTAAACATATTGCATTGGTTTACTTTGTTTTTCAGCATTTACAAGAGCCAGATGTTTCGGACATGTTTTTACAAGAACTCTTGTTACAATCCGATAGTGAGAGAGAAAATGAGTAAAATGCGTGAAATATGTTTCCAGCAATCGCAGACGAAAACGTGCACCTTATAAATAATTAACCGCCTTCGAACGTGGGCTAATTATTAGACTACATGAAGGCGATGTTAGTTTCCGTGTTGGAAGGTTTCCGTCCAAAACCCTCACAAAGTCACCGCCAAATTTTTCGACTTCCTTTAGAGTATTGCCCTCTCGACAAGTTAAACGAAATCCTAACTTATCTATAAAGAGTATTGGCCTCCAGTACCGAAGTAGGCATGCGATATCCTCACGAGCGAAATTTAAATGGCGCCATATGTGGTTCGGAGTTAGAACGTGCTTTCGCACGGGTTTTTGTTGGTCTCAGTTCCATAAGTCGTTCCGACCCCGATTTCAAGAATTTTTGCTATGGATGTGCGAGAACTCAAGGAGGATAGGACTAAAGATCGGTCCTATATTCGACTTTTCTTCTTAGAACCTTGTCCAATACCTTTATATACCTGCTCTGGTTTCTAGAAACCAGAGTAGGTACATAAAAGACGTATTAAAGGTATTGTTTAGTTTAAATAATCCATGGAGACTGTATGTGAGATTAAATAGATAATCGTTTAATATTTAGTTGAAATTATTTACTAGGTAATTCATATACATTCGCAATATGTCTTGCACAGATAGGTACAATTTGCCTTAAAATCAAATAAAACATCTGTTTAGCGCTTTACTTGTCATCTTTATAATTATTTGCATATATGGGAAATCTAACACCATCATATTACAGTATATCTCTTTAGTTACTTAATATTTATGAAAAAAAAACTTTCTTCTCTATATGCATGTGCGTAGGTCATACTTGTAGGATGATTGTGGTTACCATTAGAGAAAAAAATTATTAAGCGAAATGTATAACGATCACACATTTATAGAAACGTTTTTGATGAGATGAAGGAAAAATGAATTGAACATATAATACTTTTATCTTAAGTCTCCCCAACATAAATTACAGGCTACGCAATTATTAATATGCTCAGGTGCACAAAAGCATTTCGTGAAGCAAATGTTTATGTCTATTGCACAGGTGCACAACAATTGATAGGTAATCTTATATATTTTAATTGTAAAAATGGTTTTGGGCAGTTTTATAAATGTATATTATCAGGATGTCGACTATATTCGCAAAGAAATTATACAAGGCATATATTCCGTATCCCCTTTGATGTTAACTCAGCCACAAGACGCTAGAGTCCGTTATAGTCTTTTTACTAAACTAGGCTATTTGACGTAGACATTTCCCCATTAGGTGTAGTACTTAATTTATTCATTACTGGTATTACATTAGGCTGTAAATACGAAATTGAATCAAAGAAAAAATCGGTACAAAGGAATATAACGATGCGCTGTACGAAGTCAACATACGGCTGAAGGTTATGAAAAATTCTCGTTCGCAAATTGATCCTACTTTCCATTCTCTCGCTTAGCATAATCGTGTAATGAGCACAAGCGGATAAATTATGATCGTCGGCTAGAGTATAGATACATTTTGACGGTACGTTTGCCTGGTCTTTTTTTATCTATTTATTAATTTAATTGATTGTTTGCGGTTCGTTTATCTCTTATGAATAAATTAATTGATGATATTATTGATATAGAAACTATCGAGAGAGGCGTACACGTACACACTTTTAGATTTTCATGGATATAATTAGTTTAAATGCGGCCTTATTAAGATCCTGGATGATCTCACAAAACGTAATTATCGTCTAAGCTTTCACATTAATTGATTATGTCACGAGTAGCTCTTCGCAAAACTCACGTTTGTATTTTATTACGGTGTGGAGTAGTACCGCTCCGCTCTAACTGAAATACATTTCTCGTTAAATTCATTATCCATACGGGAAATTATGTATTTTTTTTAACGAGATTATCTAAATCACTTACATCATCATTACCAACTAAGACATCACATTTAAATAAGTACTACGTAATTTAACCTTAATGACAGTAAACACAGTGAAAAATTTATAGGTGTTTATAATAAATAACAGGTAGCAATGTAATAATGATAATGACTGTATGGATTATTCATGAATTAATTTAAAGAAAAACGGAAACACAATTAAGTTAACCAAAGAAGAAACCAATACAAAAAATAACAAAGTAGCTACAGGGCCAAGGATTAATTTCCAAACGAAGCGAGGTGAGACAAGTAAGAGAGAAGATATCGGTACCTAGCGGAGATTGGTACCGATTGCTGACCTTACCTCGTCTCGTTCGGAAATTATTCCCTGAGTACATACATACAGGGTCCCAGTGTTCTAGTATTGTAAAATCTTCTAGTAGTGGATAAATGAAAGTATGGTAAAAATTTGCAGATAATATACCGAATACCATAGGCTGATCGATAAGTAGCGAACCCAAGCACTTACTCTGTTATTTTAAATGGAACATTCTGTATATTATTATGTATTAGATTTTTCCATCCAGAAATAAATCAAGATAATCTGAATTTCATATGTCTATTTCTAACAGATTTTGAGAAATTGTTGATTCTCCTTATTCGTATAAATTTAGATACATCTATTTTTTTCAAAAACTTCTTTTGTATTCTCCGTATAAGAAATTTATACCTCGCTATATTTAACTTCACATACAAATCTTTAATTAATTAACTCTATTTTTATGAGCTTATTTCGTATTACTTACTTACGTAATTACTTTTGCTTAAAGTTTTGAATTAATAGTTAAGAACAGAAATGTTATTATGTTTTGTTTATTATTATCATGATAACCAAACTTTATTAACACCTGAAACCATTTGGAGCTGATTTCCGAATGTAAGACTTGTCTTTGGCTGCAATTAATTACTTGGGCATAAAATGTAGAATAGTTTAAAAACCTCAATATCAATATCTTTTTTTTTATTATTATCATGGTAACCAAACAATCCTAAGAGCAAAAATCACTTGTATGCAATACCTAAGTGCAGGACTGACGCTTTAACGTAAATACCTCTTATTACGCTTAATTTAGACATATGAATCACTACACAAAAACGTTAGAGATGTAAATTCCCTATGCGGTTGATAGCAGAAGAACTAAATGGAGCTATATAGAGGCAAGCATGTAATTTAATCTTCGCTAGAATGTATTAACATTCGGATGTTCTGGAGGAAATACGTAAAACTAAATTCGGGCATTTAAGAAGAGAATTATAAATATATTAAAACCTATTAGAAATAGACATATAAATCTTATGAATATTTAATCGATTTATTTCTACTGGAAACTGGCTTCATCACTTATCCGCCAGAGGGCAGATTCTGTTTATCCGTTTCAGACTTCTGTCGGTATTGTCGCAGAGGGTGCTGAGAAGGCAAAGGCTCGCTCCGACTGCTTGGAGACTATTTTCATCGATTCTTTGTCCAACTCTTCGGTGGAAGAGGATGATTGAAATGAGGTTTCAAGTTTCGTAGATGCCTTCTCTTGCTCTTCTAATATCTATTCTCCTGTCCGTCTTGATAAGCTTAACATTATCATAAATCGCCCGAAGGACGGCAGGTCGTTGGGTCTTAATGGGGTTCCAAACCGGACGATGAAGCTTCTTCCTGGTACGGTGAGAGCTGCCTTACTAGTGATCATTAATTCTATTATCTCTTTGTCATATTTCCCATCCATCGGGAAACACGCTGTAGTAGTCACGATTCCGAAGCCCGGAAAAAGCCCACTTTTTCCACAGAGTTACCTGCCGATCGGTCTCTTTTATACAATATCCAATACAATTTTTTGAAGCGTTGGCGGCTAAGAATAAAAATATATAGGTATCGAAATACGTTCCTGACAGGTTCCCGTGGCGTAGTTGTTAGCACGCCCGTATAGCAAACGGGATATGTCAGGTTCGATTCCTTGCCAGAACAGACAGGAAATTCCAGATTGACAGACATATTGTTTTTGTAATAGTAAATTTTAGTGTAACTACACAAAAAATGACAGCATGCTTCACGTAACATTTAAGAAAATCTCATCAGGTACATTAAAACCATTCTTGAAGATAGTATCTAAATAGATAGTACGGTTCATTAACCTATCGGTATTGAGTACCCAGTAACATGTTTATAGGTATGTCTTCCCAAAATATAACTACCCTCCGCTGCGAAAAATATAAGATCTTATATAAAATTACATTTTTACATATACTATATTATAGAGCGTTTGTAAACGTATTGTTTTGAACGTACACACAAAAAAAGGTGCTTGTTATTTCAATAAAACCTTTTTTACTGAGATTTTTTTGCTTGGATGAACAACAATATTAGTCAGTCTAACAATATAGGTTCGGTTACAGCAACATAAATTTAATTTTGACGTTTTTTGTTAACAAAACTGTGTTCTTTTGTTGGAAAGACAGCTGGTGTAACATGCATTAAATCAACAAGAGCACTTGTTAATATTACAAAAATGTTGTTAAATTAACCACCGGCCTTCTCTCAATGTATGGTTAACATTCAAAATAAAATATTACAGATGAAAGTAAGACTATATCAGATATTATGGACGCCAAAGTTGCTCATGACCCTTAGTATAAATTCCCAACTTTTTTTCTGTTGGATAGAATACGAAAATCTTTTGGATTTTTAAAAATTCCGAACGTCATGTACATTGTACAAAAATTAGATAGAAAAAATATTTCGGCAGTAAAGCGCAATTGACTACTGTTTAAAATGTATAAAACATAAATGTATTTGTTTTAATTTTTGAAAAATACTACTTTAGTTCCGTTTGTAAAACACGTTAAACACATTTGCTTCTGAAGAGTCTAAAAAGAATTACACCCAATATTTTTAACTAAAAAGGAAAGTGTCTTCACGATGTGTTTTATCGTGAATCATCTTTATTCTGTAATTTCAACTATTATTAAAATTTAATAAATCTCTACAGAGAGAATTTACTTTCTATAAAGTAGAACATATAAGAAATGTATAGAATCCGTCGGTTAACTCAGGGCAGACGTTTTGTGTTGAATTTCTCCAATCTGTACGCGTGGTACAGCAAATACATACTCGTACTCGAAGTACCGGAGGAGCACATCTATAACATATGATAATGCGGCCGAACAAGATCTGTGCATCTCATTAGACAGGGATTAATGGGTATTTGGCGGACTGTACCCGGTCGGCCTGCCCTCTCCGTTCATTGGAGAGTGAGTAGCCGGTCAGCCAATCCACGCTGTCCTCCAATTATTCCCGTTTATTTTGTTTTAAGGCCAACTGGCATATAAAATGGCCGAATTGACTTTCTTACTTTATTGCTTTAATATTGATTGGCCGATGTGGTTAATGGAGTTTTGATATTGCTACTCGTTACGGGCAATTTGCGATAGGTCGACTGTTTCTTGCCGATATCTCGATCTGAATATAATATGACGCATGACCGGGACCTATGTAACGCTGTAACGTTCGAGAACTACTTGTTTTTAACGGGGCCTCTACCTCTGAAGGTAATATTTTTAGATACCGATGTAACTTTCACAAGTTATGTTAGAAACATAAATAAAAATAAGCAAATTATGCATTCAACGCACATACTAGGAGTATCGGAAAACAGAACGTGAAAGTCACGCGTGTGATTTAATGTTGCTTCTTTCAATCCATTTTTCAAAAATAATGCTGGAAAGCCTGAGAATAATATTGTATACCGTAAAAGTTACTAACAGTTACATCACTTTTGAGGATACTTGCGCTTGTTGAGTTTAAAAATAAACCGACAATTGTACTAGTACTACATAATTCACTCCCATATATTTACATACAGTAGAAAATTTGTTTAGTTTCACTGCTAGTCTAAAATTACTGCCCTGTTAAAACTTTCTAACAATTTTTGTTATACGAGGGTTGTTCTATTCCGCTGATCCTAATACACAGTAAAATAATACACAATTTATTGATAAAACACATTTATTTATATACTATACGATACTACAAATATGCCACTCTTACCCATCCCGTACCTTATCGCAAATTAAGACGCAGCAATCCAAATATTCCGCATCCGAAAAGAACTTGTCTGTTTTGATATATTATCCCATCTAGTCATTCCTCATTTTACAAAATTCCGCTTAATATTTTAGTTTAAATATAACCCAAATAGTACAGCTAACCTTAAAACGCATTATTAAAACTGATTAAAACAACACATAAGTATCGGCAAACTTCGCAGCACAGAAGTTTAATTAATTATACAATAATATAATAATTAATCCGGGACGGCCGTTTCGAGGACACGAATGGTCCTTATCATCAACCGGTCACCGAATGATGTGAGAAACTTCTAAAAATTAAACATGCATGTACTATCCCTACTTCCTAGAAAAAAATTTTGTTTACAAGTGCCTATTTCTGGCGAGTAGGGGGTACACGCCTTAAAACTACGACATGCGAAAAACACACACAGATAGACGGGAAAGTCTCTTTTATAACCCAAAATATAAACAAGCGCCAGCCTACTGCAAAAGGCCAAGAAGGACAGAGTACGACATTTCTTCAAGAAGGACAGAGTACGATATTTCTTAACGCTGTAAAAAACAATATTTTTCCAAAATTTATGAAAGTTAACATTTTCAGTAAGTGCAAAAACTCACTTACTATCATCAATCACGCTAAAAAGCAATGGTTACGAAATGAAATCAGATATCAGTATGCAAGACGTAGTCATTTAGAAGTAGAATTATATGAGTTGCACCTTACGATAACGCCCTTTTCCAAAGGTGGTGTTATTTCCGTAGATGTTTAATCAAACAGATCAATCGTAAATTTAAAAACATTGTATTCACGACTCAAAGGCCCCAATTGAAGAACTCATCACGTCGGTAGAAACGTCCATAAAGAACTTAGATGCTACAACGAAAGATTACGTTTTCTTCGAACAATATCCAAAAGACGGTATTGCTTATGTAAAACCAATTCTATCATTCACAACTAAACGGAAACCATTTAATATCATTATCTGTAAGGATGAAGTCATTATGTTATTAATAAAAAAAAAAAATTATTCTCATTTTCAAGACAAAGGCCAGATTTAAATTAAATCATCTTAAGGTTTTTTTTATACCTCAATAGTACATATAACATTTGTATTATTTAATATATCTACACACTGAAAATAAAATCGTTGTAAAATTACTACTAGATAGACAGATTACCATGACACGGCTTAATAAGAAGTAATTTCACATTGTAAGAAATGAAAAAAAAATATTAATTAACATGTTAAAATGTAGCCACAGTTTAAAGAATAAAAACACGGACACCTTAAATGATCCCCCTTGTTTAGATGCACGTAAATATGCTGACATAGTTTTAACTTGTTCAAACTCTCAAATATATTAGACGACAAAGGACATTTTAGCAGAGGTTAGTAATTTACATATATCTCGATTCCTTTTCTTACGTTTATTTTATTACAATGAAAGAAAAAGGGTTGTTTGTTCTGTGTTAACAATCCAAAATCCAAAAAGAAAAAAGAATTAGTACTCAAGTTATTACGCTAAGGTCAAGAAAAAGAAGAGTAAAGTGTATTATCTTCGTATATAAAACTGGCAATATGCGTTAAACTTCGCGAAGTATTTTTCCCGTTTACAAATGACAAAGTTCTATGATGCTTTAAATGTAGTTCATGGTTACTTAATTTTTTTTTGTATAACATATTCTGAAATCATGCCCAAACGTGTAGCAATAGGCTTAGCGTAAATCTCTTCCATATCGGCGTGTTAAAAAGGTCGCACATACATATTTGACGGTGAAAATACATCTAATTAATTAGTAAAACCAGGTATACATTTCCTAGTAATATAGAGCGTCGCTGCGAAGTCACACTTTGAATGTAAATTTCCTTAATTACAGTTTATTAATGCAAATTGCACTGTAAAATAAAATAAAATAATTCACTTACAACAATACATATTTTAACACTACCGCAGCTACTTGCTTGTAAAATTAGTATAACGCAATCAAACATTAGTCTGAAACTTCATTTAATATTTATTATATTGCATTAGCCTTTAGACTTAACTTAATGTCTACTATACCATATTAAATTAAGAAACCCTCAGCAACAGAAAAGAAGGAAAGTAACGAATAACAATACACTGAAATGTATAATTACTATTAAACTGGTAACCATGACCCTGCTTGATAAGAGGTCATTTCATATTGTAAAAGTAAAAAAAAAGAAATGAATTCAAATTTTTTTTATACGTTTGACTATAAAGTATGTATTGTTTCACTGTCACTTTGAAAAAGTAACGAAAAACAACACGTTTATCCCAAGTATTTAGATGCACGTAAACATGCTGAGGTAACTCTAATTTATTCGAACTCCCAAACATACAACACGATTTAGGTTAGGTTACAGAGATTAGTACTTTATATGTAGTTGGTTTAATAGTATTATCAGTAATAAACGAATGCTGTCTTCGTATATGTCTTTAAAATATACAATGTGCCTTAAATTTCGCGAAACTGTTTTTCCTCCTGCGTATGAATCCTTAACAAGGTTCTATCAAACTTTAAATGTAGCTCAGTTATTTAATTTGTCATTGAAGAAATTGCAATAGTTACCCTGTATAACATATTAGATTTAATTATCTATTTATCTGAAATTCTAAGATTTTCTACACTTTCAACGTATTCAGCACAAACTCAAATCATATCCCTTTCATATCGGGGTGTTAAAAGGTCGCATGTACATATTTAAGGGTAAAAACAGTTAATTAGTAAAACCAACCATTCATTTCCTAGTATGTAGACCACCGTAAAGTCGTAAATTTCCTTAACTGCGGTTCAATATTACAAATTCTCTTGTGAAAATACTTTTAAAAAGTGGATTTACAGCAGAATGTACCTTGCGGTATTACATCTAGTTGATTGTAAAATAGGCACAAACAAATATTTGCATTTTCACATCTTTCCCTTCAGTGTACCATTTCATCCATCTTGGTAATATGAATTAGCTATTTACTAGAAAAAAAATAATCTACACCTGGCTAATCATTTAATATTTGAAAACAAACTACATTAAAAAAAAATAGAGATGTGGTGAAATCAGCCTTAGCAAAATATTTTGTTACCATTTGACATACTTTTAGTTGTGAAGATATATATCTTCACTGAAGTCTATACTTCTATACTAGTCTATACTAGTCTTTACTGAAGTCTATAAATCAAAACAAAGGCATTCTTTTATTCTTATATCAAAAAATAGAAGAATAAGGTTCTTAATTTCGAGTCCACCTCTCTTTATAATTATACTTTATGAGCGTGAAAAGCGTTCAAGGAAAATTAGTCTTTGTTTTCTCTGTCCGTCTGGTGAAATGTGTACATCTCTCTTGTTTTCAGTTCTTTTTTACACCTTTGTAAACCGTAGATAATATATACAGTTCACTACAGTGACGTATTGTGAAAAGTGCATTCAACAGTAAATAATTTAATAAAGGAATGTCGAGTTTTATTTCTACGGTTATTTGACGGTTTATTGTATATCCTGCAGATGAGGAATACCGTTCAAAAATCTGTGCGCAATAAAGGCTCCGTTTCTAAATTACATATCTAACGTGGGTTGTTTTCTGAGTCCACAGTTCCTATATTTTTACGCAAGCCATGGAAATACAAAAGGAAATATTGTGATCGCTTATTGCTGTGCTGCATAGCGTATACGAAACTAATTATTTCGACACATCTTGGCAGACATATTTCAAACATCACGTCGCGTGTCACCTCGTCGAGACTCCGTGACAAATTACTAACGACACGGACTGCTAAAAATTGATTCTTTCTGTCGACGACTCCAGCCAGGGAGATTTTAATGTATGATCTAGAAAGGATTTGTAATAAATTTGTTGACAGTAGAGAGCATTGTTTCAAGACATGTCTACACATTTAGAATTATTTTAAATGGTGTCCAGTCGAAGGTTCCTACCTCACCACTACATAATGTACACCGGACCTTCTATATCCATAGGAGCATGATACTTTATATCTATTGCTTACTATAAATCTTTATACTCATTTTTTAACTATCAAAATGAGATCTACTTTTCCAAAACAAGAATTTGAATTAAATAGCAAAAAAGTGATAGAACTCGAGTTTGGTAATAATAATAACTTTTTTTTTTATTTTTTGTAGTAACCACCAGGGTGTATATAAGCTTTTTAAAACTTATATAGCCTCAAGAGCCTTTGTAGTACGGTTAATTGTGATATAATAATTTAGAATATAAAAAATTAAAAGACAATATTTCAAGGGATATCAAGGATTTTTTTTTGTCAAGGACAGCTGTAACTGACCCTGCTCTTCTCGATAACCCCGTATGTTAATGCCTAAAATTTGCAACTCGGCGTGCTGAAAATAGAAAAAAGCAAATAATATAAATTAAATAAATCTAACTAAACAAACACTATTTAAACTAAACTAAATACATCAGAGAACATAAGTAATAAACTACATTCAAAATGAACGGAAAATAATGTGCAATTATCAATGATGCACCACATTCGAGTTTAAACTAAATAATATTTTATTCAAGAAGACGCGTACAGTAACATCAATCCAATATTTATAAGTCTATTATTTTGTAGCTTCTAAAAAATCAATCAAGTTTTTATCGAATCGCCAAGTGTTTATCGACAGTCAATCTTAAACACAAAATAACTTTTTTAGACGCACCCCCTAAATAATTGTAGTAACTTTATTATGATAACTTTCTAATATTATTACAATTTTTTAATATTCATTGATGGCAAGTAATATTACATTTGTTATAACACCGGTGTGTAGTATGTATCTCGTAGCACACGTAACCATAAATGTATTTAGTTTCTTTAAATATGATAGTATTTTGAAAGGTTATTAAGTGGAAAGCTATTTAATAAAATATGTATTCTTACGGATTTCACTGTTATTATTTGTGTATTGTTTTCATCAATATGATTTTCGTTTTCTGTTTTCTTTTTATGTGAAAACTCAATTGTTTTTTTTTCTTGTCGATCTTTTTTTTTATCAACACATAAAGTAAATGCCTAGTAGTCTGATATTGAATACTCTATCTTCCACAGCAACATAGATTACCGTTGCAATAAAGGATTTTTTTTATCACTGTAATATACGATATTTACAAAAATTCCGCGCAGAATGATGCGCATAAAAATTATGCATCGTATAAATCAGACATATTAATTAAACCAATACCGGACAAAGTTATAGAGGGGCCACATATGCATTTACACACGATATCTGCATGAGAGACATGATCTCTTACCAAAAGAGAACCCAAAAATACAAAGTACGCATGCGATATTTACACTTATGCGCATTACGAAGTGTATTTGATTTTGCATTATTTTTCTTGAAAACAAGTTGCCCAACATTTTTTCAATCTTCCAGTGCCTGAGCTTCGAAATATTTTCAATATCAGTCAACAAAATTTCAAGAAACTGATTTGCTAGTTATGAATGTTAATTCCCATTATCATAATTTATTTACGTATATTATGGGTTAGTCATTGAAATGTTTATTTGTCTGCGTCTTTTATACCTAGATTTTTGATTAACATGTTTTGGTTTGTTAGGTAGGTGTTTTTCTAAATCTGATTTCTAAGAATACACAAATCTTATCGCACAGCCGTATACTGCCCGACGTATGTTCCACGGTGAAGATTAAAATCCACGACACGTTTCAATATTCAAAGATTGTCTGATAACAAATGACAGAAGCTACGCCAACTTATTTAATAATCCGCGACGGTCAATTGAAGGAAAATGGTCGTGCAAGGGACGAAGTTATATTACATGCCGAACAATTTGCAAACCAGTTCACTAACCTTCATTGGCATTCATCTGGGACATTTTACAAATTCACATATGGAATCTTGACTTTTCGATTGTGTAACTTTGGGACTGATTTAGTAAGAGAATGTCACCGATGCTGCTATTTACGATCGATTTTCTTTAATATTCATCATATCGTAAGGAAACATTCTATAGAGCGAATAATGTTTGCCGTGCAGAATCTTTAATTATTGCTCTGTGTACATAATTTTTGTTGCTGTCAAATTAAGATTGTTGAATACTTGTTTGGTTACGATTTATTGTGCCTTCATTCGATTTTAAAAGCATTTATTTACTTAAGAGATAACGGAACTAGGGTTTCATATCACGTTGTCGCAAAAATATCTTTAGATGAATTAGTTGACTACCACGTTGACAAAGTGGATTGGCAGGAAATTTAGAATCATAGATTAAACATCTTTATAACCTAAAAAAATGTATAATTAATTATATTAATTAGTAATATAATTATCTTTATTCTCAATTGATATGCCTAAATCTAAGTAAAAAACCCATTAAATGAAAATATTCCAATGATTATCTTGTAACAGCCATTTATAATCATTAGTGAAGTATATTAATGAAAAACTTATCCTAATAAATCCACAAATAAAAGCATTAGGACAACATTTTGTCCGGAAGGCATTAGAAAAATATAGATAGTTATTATTTCCATTGTTTATTAACAACATTACCCATAACATTAACAACCCGTCTAATTTGCGCTTTTATGAAATAATGACATAGGTTATCCACAAAACTAAAAAAAAATTATTGCAGAAGCTTTCTAGAACAGAAATCCTTAAAAAGTGTAAAAATGTTATCACTGTCCCAGGATATGCAAACGACTAGAATAATAATGAAAAATAATGATCCCAGATTCCAGAAATCATAGAATGTTTGGTTGTGTTCCTGGAACTTGATAAATGTGATTAATTAGCAGATTGGTAAAATCCCCTCCGAGTATAACTAGGCACAATAAAGAAAATTCGTAACAAAAATGTAGCTATTTGAAATGGTTACTCTCCTATGCATTCTTAAGAAAGGTCAACATAGGCATTATGTAAGAAATTCCACGACCTTAATCTCAACAGAATTCCGCGCTAAGAAATTTGTGAAAATTCCATACCATTTTCACGAAATACACACAAAAACCTTCTTGGTAATCCAAAAAAAAACAGGACATGGAAGAATGGTCAGGGATTTATAAAATTGCATGTAGTGTTTGTGACAAGATCTATAAGGCCAAACGAAAAGAGCTATAGGCGTCTGATCATTGAGCACATCGGGTGATACGGAAGGATAGAATTGTCAAGTGTAGCACGACACATAAACGTAACCGAGCATAATGTTAATTTAGAGAAGATGAAATTAATTAAGTACGTAACTTCGTCGTGGGAATTAGACGCTTACGAAACTATTTACACAAAAAGAAACACAAATTCTATTTCAGCAAACTTTCAAACAAGTCGAATTACAATTTTTAATTTATAAAAAATGTCTAATTTGACATTCTACACCGAGAAAATATATGCTTAAAATAACAACATATTGTATATATCGTTACAACTAACATCTCAGAGGTTATCTGTTATCAGCGCCACACGCACACATTTCATCTAATGGCTTCAGTTTGTCTACCTATCCGAAGTAAAGGTCTCTCTATTAGTTGAGAATTTGGTTTCTAGGACAAATTCTCTTTCTCTGGCCAATTATCTTTGGAATTAATTCTAAATTGCCGAAAGAGTATTTTAGAGATACTCCTGAATTCCACGATGCTTAAATTTCATCTATATAATTCTGGAAGATCCTAAATTTCTAAAATTTTTTCAAATTTTCCCCTCATAAAACATTACAATTTATAGTAAAATATGTGTCAACGCTTTATCTTAAATTTTACTATAATTTTTGTTAAGGCAAGTACATATTTTGTTAGATTAAATAAACCTGTTGTAATTCTTAGTATTTAAAAAATACAAGGCTTTGCAGTTCCAAAATTTTTCTTTAAGTATGAAGCTACAGTTACAAACTTATGTTGCATACACAGCGTAATAATTACATTCATTGTAACGTCCGCATTTTATTTATTATTTTTTTATTTCTAGCATTCCTTAAATAAAACATTAATGGAATTGTAAATGTAAATTGAACCGCATACGTAAAAACTGCAGTTGTGTTGAAAAATCCCATCGCAAGCATTATGCTACCAACCTGTTTAATTAGAAATAAAATTCAATTACAATAGACCACAAGAAATTTATACTGACCTTGCCGACATGATTAGTAATACCCTAATTGTTAATGGTTCTAGACAACAATAGGAATACATGTGACATATAAGTCATAAATTAACTAAGATGTTCTCTCCAGTGAGTTGTATATACATACTTGTCTGCATATGTTTAAAGAAGGAGGAATAAAACCTTTTAGCTAAATGTCAATGTTGTTTTAGAAATAGGCTTAAGGTATCTAATGCAACATAGGTTTAATGGAATTCAGAAAAATGCATACGCAATGTGATGATATAGTATGAAACAGATTTCACATTGCTATTTAAAATTGATCATTTAACCAATGACGTCATTATGTCTTTATTATCTTTATAATTGTGTAGCCCCTGTATCTAGTTATTAACTAAATTGTAATGTCTAAAGCGTCCTTCGCTAATAGCTGGCTCCTGGCTCAGCATTGTCCAGATCAATTTGTAACATTTTAGCGGGAATTCTTTACCGTAAGTCCTCCAATCTATTGGATCTGTTAAAATAGGTTCTCGAATTTAAATTCCCTGGAAAAAAATCCTCTGTAGTTTGAAGCAAGGCGTTGGTTTTTTATGTATGCAACTTGCCTCACTCCTACTTTCCCACATGTTAACTTGGAAACTAAAAAGTTGCAGCGAGATACAGTGAAATTGCTAGTATTACATACACGTAATATATATTGTGCATAAGATGGGAATGAATAACCTCTCCCTATGCTATATTTTTCATATACTGCCAACTTTTTCGGAGGTTCTCGATAACTATTAGTCCTAGAGGCATATACGAAACCGCGACATTTTAAAACCACAAAAGTCAACACTGTTTGACGTTATTTAAATTTATCCTTTATCTATAATCAAAAGGAGCAAGTGACATATTTCAATCATAAAAAAATGAAAGCTACAATTAATAACCAGTAATCTTTGGGCAAAATATACTAACTGCAATAATTATATTAAATTGAATTAAATGAGAATTATCTAGCAATGACATCCGTATCTTTTTCATTTACAGACTGTCCCAGTCTTCAAAAATTAAGACACTTTGTTATTTTAAATGAAACACCTGTATATTACGAATATATTATTAAAACAGATACAGGTAAACGCGAATCTAAGTAGTTTTGGGTATTAGTATCGGTAACCATGTTAACAGTAAACAAAATATACTAACACTGCTGTTCTTAACTGTTAATTCAAAAAAAATATGATTTATATCAAGTTAAGTTCTACATCTACGCAAAAGATGGGAATTTCGAGTGTTCACTGTAGATAGATAAAGTAAATCTTAGTAATTTAAAAACGCCAATGTCAGTGCCTTTGTTTACTGTTGTCACAGTAATCAAACTGTACTAACAGCAGAAACTACTTAGATGTAATACCCAAATGCAGGATTCGCGCTTAACTACTTTCGATGTTAGACATGTGCATCATTATACAAGAAAGTTAGACGTGAATATTTCTTATAAGGCTGATACGAAAAAAGATACAGTGGTGTTTAAAGGAATTTTGTTTCTGGTATTTGAATTTGGGAAAGTTGATGTTTAATATGGAACAGTCTGTATACTTCAAAAGCGTTCTAGTAGTATGTCTGGATAGAGGCAAGCATGTTATTTTATATCTTAAAATTTTACGGTAGAATGTATTTACATTTCGGACATTCTGGAGAAAGTAGATAAATTAAAATGTATGTGAATGAGAAATAGAGATAGACAGATGAAACCCATATTATATTGGATTATTTTTAGATGGAGAAATTAAAATTAAATTTAATAGTATATCGGGTGTTCCGTTTAAACTGTTAAAGTAGGTGCCCAGTTCGCTACTTATCGCTCATTTTGCATATATGGATACATTTCTAGAAGTTCTAGAAGTTATGATGTCTATTATGTTGTAAGGAATTTTAGCCTCCTATACAATGGGCACAATTTTTCAATTCTAGAAGGTTGAAACGCCGAAATATCAAGCAAAATGTTGTCATTGACTGTTATATTAAATTAAACAATTAAAGAAATATTTCATGTTAAATATTCTTTGGTGATTTTGAATAAAAAGATCGTAATACAAACAAAATATCGATTACACACACAAAATAAAAAGACGACTAAATAAATAGTAAATAGCATTTTATTAAGAGAAAGGTATTAATAAAAATATTAAAATTTGCAGAATAAGCAGCTATTTATTCCCCTTTTGATTAAATTGATTATGATTTTGTTTCTATAAATTATGAAATACTTTACTTCTTCGGTGTCAGAAAAAGTCTGCAGTCACTGTGAAGATTGTAAAAAGAATCAACACGACTGCATATACAGGCTTTGTGTGAAAGTGTTAAAATTAGAAATTGGCGTATCTGAGCAAGTATAAACAGTTACATTATTGAATTAAACTACATTATTTGACATTTTGGAGATATTCTGTGAACAAGTAAAATGTATTGCTAATAGGTAATTCAAACTTGTAGTTCGTTAAATGCATTTTGCATTGGTTGAACCATTTTTTTCTCAGTGTATAATAACAATCAAAAATAAAGTGAGCGATTTAAAATTCACTTAAATCCTATATATTTTATTTCCAGGTAATATTTCAGCATTAAAGTTGTTCTCGGACGGAAACTATTACCTCGAAATTGTGGATAAAATATATAGTTATTAATATGATAATAAAATATAATTCATTCTTTATGGTCGAGAAGAAAATTCCACATAACTGTGTTGATTGGAATTTAACTGTGCGGCTACTTATGAACGAACTGAAGTGTACGCAGCTTCTAGCTTTCAGTAAAATTCTTATCTAGAATCTATGTTTACATCATCATACATAAAGCAACAACGAACGTACCCGTACGGTAATTTTGCGATTTTGTCGCTCACTCACGAGTAACAATTTCGTTAGTGATTAATATCATTTATTCCAAATGCTGTTGATGAAAATAGTTGTGTAGCTTTTTAAATTATTACAATTTCCACAAAAAAAAAAAAGGAGCAAACAAACGTAACAATTAAAACGGAACAGCTTCTAGCTATTTTTAGAAAATTACGGCGCCATTATTGGTGTTCAAATATGTACTGAAGAGAGTCAAACAAGTTCATATTCCGGAAAAAACCGTAAATCAGGTGACATTTGTTAAATAGTTGGTAAATAACGTCACGCGTATTATTTTCAAAATACTTTATAAATTACGATAAGGTCTAATCTTTCTTCTATTTACGTTGATATAAACACACTCCGTCAGCTGATAAAAGTAAAGTGTACATGACCGTGAAGAAGGTGTTCAGGTTTTGTTATAACCACCATATGTATATTGAAAGGGAACGCGCACTTCAAGGTCGTCTTTGTTATTTTTTTTGTAGTTTATCTGATGGTGAGGTATACAGCCTTTGTCTATGAATATGAAATTTTAAGCTACCAAATATATAGTATGTGTCCAATAAACAATCTATTTATATTGTCTGCATTAAAATAAAGGAAAAAGATTAAGTTTCATGGTTGCATTTACCTATAAAACAAATGTTCTTTTGGGCAGAATGGAGCTGTGGTAGTCCCGATTACAGTCTGTTACCCGCTACGCCATTCCGTGGAGATGTAAAAATTAACACAAAGAAACAAATTCTATTTTAAAGTGCCCGAAACCTTCACTTTGAAAGTTTACATAAGATTTAACAATTGTCCAGAATTTCAATTTCTTAAAGGTTCAGAGTATATGTCAATTAGGTAGTTAACCAGAATTATTCAAAACAAAAAAAGGTTTACAAATAAGATCTAATAAGAGTGGGTTAATATTTCCTTCTTCTTAAAAAAATCCATACGCTCTTTTGTTTATTACCAGCTGTAACCCGATGAGGGGGCGTTTTGAAAAAGGACGCCACTCCACGATTCAATCATTTTAGTAGACCCCGAGCTTTCATCAGAGGAAAGTGTGTATTACTCTATAAAACGACGCCGAGAATTAATCTACGAGTTCTTGCATCATTACAACGATTTGTATTTGTATTTGTACACTTATTTGTATTTATCCTAGAAGCTCTACATCATAAACTATCCGAAGGTAATCTTTCAGAATTTTCCAGAGAAAACCGTTAACCGCTTATTCCCATCAACCATTCCCTGGCAACCTACAAAAATTAAGGTACTGGTCCATCCTTCTCTACACATTACCTCTTATCTGATACCAAAATTCCTCTGTTCCATTTGTAAAAGCATTAATAATTCTCTCGTTAAAAATTTTTAGTCCACCTTATTACTAAGGTTAGAATCATTTTTAAATAATTGGTATTGAGTATAAGGAAACTAATTAGTCACGTAAATAAATCTGGCCTTATATGGCAGCGGCGCCTTGTTGAAAAAATAAATTCCCTTTTTTATTTACTTAGAATCAGAATACATTGAATATTGTTCCACTTATTTTATTATGTGTGAAACACTTCACTGTACCCTCTACCACAAACACTTCACTGACACTGAACGTACGTTTCGATAGCTAAGCTATCATCTTCAGCAGCAATACTGAACTGTTCAGTATTATTCGGTTATTCGGTACCCAACTTTCACTCGCGTATTTAACACCGTTCGTAACACTGTTCTTAATATAGTCATGTTTGTGTTCTTACTTATTTCCTTCTTATTAATAAATGGTTTGTTGAAAACATTGTAAGCATGATATACTTTTGCCGCGTTATTTGTTCTTTCATCTATTTCTCCCTCCATTCCACGCTTACATTGAATTGTTACTCCCAGGTACTTACGAGGATGGTATGCGAAGTACCCTTGTTTGGAGACAGATGCCGCCTTGTGACAAAATCTGAATTAGCAACTGTGACTACTATTCTTTAGTCGAATCTGTTAACATTTTGGAGAAATTCATCACACAGTATTGTTTTGAGAGCTATTGAAAATGAGCAAATTTATGTATTTGTGGAATCATGGAAAAAGAACAATATCGGTCAACAATTTGATTTCTTTTTTTGGACGGAAAACGTGTGTAGAAACCAACGAAAAGTTGGAAAGACCAGGCACCCTCGATGATTACCGTCAGATACAGGTTCAATGAATTTAAACATGGCCAAACTTCCTTATTTAATAAGGAGCAACCTGATCGTCCCGTAGAGGCTCTTCCTGTGGTCAGTTCCTTCTACCATACTTTTAAGTTTTCGCTTAGTTGAGACCCACTTTTCGCACCTATCGCCAGCTCACCTGCAAAAGCGCACTCCGTTAGTTTAACCGGTCTTAGCGTCTTGTAACCTATGCTGGTTTTGTGTACTTTTGCTTTAAGTTCTTTCAGAAGACCGCCCATTTTTATTATAAGCAAAATCGGACTCAGTACTCCTTGATTCATCCGTCATTAAGTGTAAAATGTTCCAACTGCAAGTTGCTTGTTCTCACGTCATTTATGTTGTTTTGGTGTATACTTTTTATTCCCCTCCGCAGTTTGTCACCTCTTCCATTTAGACTTTCCCATACTATCATCCTTGGTATTCTATTAAAGCCTTTATCCATGCGTAGATCCCTCTGTCCTATATTCTCTCTATCTTAATGTGAACATATGTTACTTCTCCCTGGCCCAGATACCACACTCTTTTATTTTCATTTTCAGAGTAATTTGATTTCGTCCAGCTGCATTTCCTTTCTTCAATCATCTTATTGCTCCATTACTTTGTCTTCTTGGATAGTATCATTCTCGTCATGTGTAGTTATGGTCTAATGTTAATTTCTGTATTTGGCAGATCCTAGAAATGCTCTCACCAATGGTCCATTACCGCCTTTTCTTTGCTTCGCAGTTATTGCACCCGAAAAAACCAAAGAAAGTAACGTTAACACTAATAAACTAAGATTTCCAGACTCAATAAATAACTCTCTTCATTCCAAATAAATAACATGTTTGTAATGCTTATTTTCATTATTCAGTGTCCATATTGAAAGTTTACAATTTATATAAGGCACTCAAAAATACTTCCATCCTGTTCGATACAGTTTTGCGTTCGCTTAATTAAGCTTTGTGTTACTTGCACAATAGTTCATCCGTCCATTGCATGAATCGCTTCTTCGATTTCGTTTTATAATTTTCTACATTATTACATTTCAAAAATCCCTAGAAACAGAAATTCAGCGGCGTAAGTTCAAGAGAACAGTTGGTACCAATCCATAGCTCCAAAGGTATCATTTAGAAAAGTACGCTCGAAGCGGCAGTTATGTGCATCCTGCTGAAAATGTAAGTTTTGCCTAGTAATATAATCAGCATTATTTATGTATTTTTCTAGTATATCTCGAAGTAGCGCTAAGTATTACAGTAAACAGAGCCAGCAATTGTAAAACTGATTAGTCTATACTACACATTAATTCGTACTTGTGGAATACGGCAGTTGCATAATTAGATAACCAACAGGACAATCTGCTGCGTAGAAAAAATATCTACGATTGATATTTTTTCTACTGATACATAAATTGGAAAAATGTGCTTCATCACTCCACAAAATACAACGTGTTTCATTTACATATTGTTAACGAAAATGCGTGTCCACTGATAACACTGTAGCCTTCCAGCAGCAGTAGTGTTTGACATAGACGGTACTTATATGGCACATATTTGTGTTCTTATTTAATCCTTTAAATTTTCTAATAGCATAAACCTGACCTGACCTCTTTAATTGAACCATCACGCTGTACTTCAAAACGACCGCATTGTCTTTGTTTGTTCATTCATAATAACACTCTTCTGCATCCTTTTCTTATTCATAATAACTCATGGCCGGTCGAAACTCCTGGGAATTTTTGGTAATAACGTAAATACGGTTGTTGCCGTAAAGGGCAACATTTAGCATAATATTCTAGCATTCACTAGCACTTGTAGACTTATGCGTGTAAAACTTTTACGACATAAAGCGTACACCTTCAACATGTCACACTTAAATTCGAGAACACTATAACTAGTGACATAACGACTTAGAAATTAACAAATATACTAAATAAAATAAAGAAGAGACCAATAATACTGACAAAAAAAAAGAAACAACAAAACTAATTCAACAACGAAGCTCGGAAAATCAGGAGTAAATATGCTTCAGACAAATTTACGAGTCCATACTATTTGTTTCAAGTTATCACAAAAGAAGGTTATTACATCTTTTTTCCAGAATACAGATACATCTTTGCTATAAACTAAAATCTATCAAATTCGATGTCCCATTGAGACAAACATCACTTTGACAGCTATCTAACAAACGCGCAAGCCAATTGTTTTTCTATTGGTTGTACATTTAATTAGCATGAAAAACACTACTACTTTGCCAATTTAGGGCATCAATAATAACGGAGATATCAATAGTGACCACTTAACTTGGACCAGGGTTTAGACATACTTTAAACAATAAGACCTTGATTAGAAGAAGGGAAAAACACATTATAACTGAACTGTTACAACTAATGTTTGTCAACCTATTAGTTCTAGTACTAACTCTTTCAGGAGTACAAGCGACCATACCCGTAGAGGATAACAATAATTAAACTTTTGTGAAACGCTTGGATGCAATAAAATGGTATAAAAATTGATAGAACATTAGAATTAACCCAAAATGTTTATGTATGTATGTTTCAATTTGTGAATGAGAATAAAGATCATCAATAAAACTGTAGGTACCTCTCAAATCAAAAAGCAATTCATTTCTACAGCAGAGTTATCAATGCAATAGTCTTTTATAAACCATTTCTTTCATCTTTTCCATAGTAAAGTTTCTCAAGTTGAAAAGAATGATTATATTGCAATTTTCATTCTTTAGAAGCATTTAAAAAAAATTGCTCTTGAATTAAATGTATCTATGCCGTGCTTAGCTTTCTATTTAGTATATAATATTTATTTCGAAGTGTTATACACAATGCGGCAAGTTACATATTACACAGCGCGAAATGTTCGAACGGTAAAAACCCATTTTACAGTAAATCTTAGAATCTTTTCTGCATACGGTATACTCGGAATAGAACTGTTAGAATTTCCAATACGATATATCGTCGTGGAGACATGAAAATTCAATGACGCGGATGATAAGACCCTGGAGACCCAATTGGGTAGTCAGGACACGAACCTTGGTCAAGTCACGTGTTGTCACATCCGTTGTGTGCGACACACTGACTTATAATAACGGAAACTTTTTCTTAAATAAATATTCCGACAGTTAATTCTAAATTATGAACCTAACCTAGGATACATTATACATAAATAGCGAGAAAAACATAAATAAATATGCGAGAACACCTCTCAGTCTACTGACTTTTTTCTCCCTCTTTTATACGGCTGTATTATATGCTACAACTACGTTCAGCGACGGCTAAACTAACATCCGACTATAAATTTCCAAGTAGGTATCCATATACTTACCTTCTATTTACAGAAACAAAAGAACATGTTTAGACGCCGTGTGTGGTATATTTGAGAAGCGTATCATACATTATTATAATAACAAATTTGTTTCGGTAGCGTTTTAAATACATAAATAATAACAATATATTGCCGGTAGGTATTACAGATGCCGGACTCAGATATTCGAGATCGATTCGAATGTGATTGACTTTGTTCCCTCTATATATATATATATATGTCCAAACCTACTCCTAAGGCTCTCAAGGGAAATTGATTAAACACAGTTATATATTTTCTATGCTTTCATCATATAAACATGATATTCACTTAAAAGTATTCAGAATTGTTTCGCAAAAACGACATAAATTCAAAAATTCCGAAATCGAGATTAGTAGGTAATTTTACAAGAAAATGAGATGCCTACGTACCTATAAAATTAGTTTCTGCAAAATCGACATGTACCGAAATACAGACATAGTAGACAAATATGTTACCATAAAATAACTTATTCCGGCACGTTTCATACAAATACTTCGCAAGTCCATGTCGTGTTTAGACACATACGCGTTTTGATATTAACCTTTATAGAGTCTCATGTTATTCTAGTTGTAAAAATCAGTGTTTTCTCAACTTTTCTGAACAAAAACCCTTGATTTTGAAACAATTTAAAAATATGGATGACAAAAACAGTTAAAACTCTCATTTAGCCGCCCTGATTTCAATTACCATATTATGCGAGGTACCCTCGAAATATGGCAGAAACGTAGATAGGTATCCTTCAGTACAAATTTTAAAATGCCACATTCTGTTTAGGAAGTTTGAAATAGATACTTGTTTATACGATAATGTTGTACTTAAACAATGTACACACCTAGGTGAGAGGTGCACATTTAAAATATTTGTTGAAATTACCATACGTCCCATTGTCTTCAGAACAGAGCCTTTTTAATGTGTTTAAATCCAAATTGCGGTTAAAAACTGACTCAATCTTTTTAACGACCTCCTCAATCGCCAGGACTATTTTTCAGCTTATTTAAAGTGTGCATTTAACACCATTTACTACATCATCCATTATATTTGCAATTTTCTCCAAATTATCAGTATAGAAATAACATGCATCCAGCCAAGTTCTCCAACTAGTTATAACTGAAAATAGAGGTAGAGGAAGTAAGGGGTAATTTCCTTTGTCTTTTTTTCTCTTCGGTCCTTCAAAAAAAGCATTCTTAGTATTACTAATTGGTTTGTCAATATCAGAGAATTCTTATCTGATAAACTCGGCATAATGCATGTGCAGTGCGTATCACTTATAAAAATCAGAGCCTTTTCACGTTTTGTGATATAACCTGAAAAGTTATTGTCAACAGCTTTAAGTATTATTTCGGATACGGTATTTGCATTTACTGATTCAAGTACCAAGATCAATGTTACCATATTCCTTCCTAATATCTGTCCTTCGTCTTATCTGCGCTAATCCAATAATAGTTTTCTCCAATATCACCTGTTATTGCATTAATGACATTTATGTACTTTTGATAAATACAATTTCCGGAGAATTGATTCGTCAGGAATATGTCGACGTGTATACGTTTCAAGAAATTTTCTAAAAATTGAGCTATTCAATTTCTTAAGAGGAATATCAGATACTACACGAGCTTCGCAAAGATCGCTATAAGAATCTTAAGATTACCCACAATGTGCTTTCTTTTGTAGATGTTCCGACGTTCTATGCGTCGGTCATCTTAGCAATTTGACAAGTTTTAAATGGATATCTGTATCACTAACAATTAAAAAAGAATCATATTCTTAATTCATGTTTCCATCGTCATGTATACCCTAAATTAAAACAATATGAATTCAAATACCACAACACAAATAAATATCCTTACACCTAATAAAAAGAAGAAAAAACTCGATAACCGTAAACCGTAAAAATGATTTTTGTGAAAATAAATGCTGAAATTCACAAAGAAAGTAGACACACGAGACAAAAAATAAACAAACATTTCATGCGACCGCTATTCCCTCTTGTTGATTGCAGACTATCTAATATTTAACTGTATCTAACGGGCCTAGACGATCATTATCGCGCACCGTCGCATAAACTACCATAAAGCTTGCCTTCGGTCCGCCCTACACACAAATAATAACTTTACAAAGAATCTTTACATATCCCTGTCAATTATTTGGTAGGATTTCTAGAAAATTGTGTTTTTCAACATACGCTGTTTTTGTAAAATGAGCCTCAATTGCTAAAAAAAAGCAGTCGTCTTACAACAATTATAAGTGCTTTATTGTACCCGACAACAATAAATTGTTTAAGCTCATATAACAAGCATATTAGTTACAACAGATCATTTTCTCAAACACTATCACTCAATGTTGAACGTAATTTTGATTACAAAAAAACACTACGTATTGTCTTGTAACCAATTTTATTAGCTGAAAAGTTTTCTCGAATTTGAGCTTCCAAAAAATGTTCTACGCTCGATATTAGCCACTACAAATAACTTAATAAATTTGTTCTGTAAATGATTCTATTTAGCGCTTGCATCGCCTCTTACCAGTTCAAAATCCTTTGATTTACAGCCTTTTTACAGTACTCCGTTCTTTGTTTTTTCCAGAGTCATTTTTATGAGGGTAATCGATTGTTTGGGTATTTACAATTCTATCATTGTTTGGTACATCTACCTTCTATCTATTCGATCATATCCCTGCTTGAAATCTACAACAAACCCTTGTACTTTTTAAATAACAATGATTTATATTATAACTAATAATCCATAAGCCATTCAACTCTTCTACATCCATGGGATTTGTGGAGTTGAGCCCCTTAGAGCTGGTCTCTTACACATTTCTGCCCGTACCTTTCTATCTTGCGTATATTGTTGCACTTCCTCCCATTTGATTCCTGACCGCTGATGCCTTGGTCAACCTCTTGCCTTCTTTTTACTTGTTTCAGCTTCGAATGACCGTCTAAGCACTGGCTTCTGGCATTCTTCTCACGTGTCCATACCACCTCAAATATGCTTCTTCTATGTTTTCCACTATAGGCCTTATTTTCACATTTTTGCCTAAACGGTATGTTATTGACCTTACCTATTTTTGTTTTATTTTCGATTCTTCTGAAAAATCATGTCTGCGCTCCACATATCAGTATTGGTGTTACTACTTTTTTGAATATTTCTATTCTGCTATGTTTGGATATTTCTTTCTTACCCAAAAATGAGATCTTAATAGCGTTAAATAATTTTCTTCCACTGTTACTCTTTCTTTTATTCCCTCATCTATTCTTTTAGCTCCTGCTAATGTCGATCCCAGGTACACGTTTATTTATTCTAATAGAATGTGTAACTAGTTGTTTTAACAAAAATTATAGTTGAGTTTAATATAAAAAGTCTTTCAGAACGAATTTCTCATCTAATACTGATTCACCCAATTCTCTTTCATATTTTTTTACCACAGTTCATATATGTTTGTTAGTGTAATTAATTGTTCACTGCCAGTTTTGAACATCTTTTCAATTATCTCTTCTGATGCATGGCTTTTATTATTCTTCATTATCTTCATTGTTTATGTGTTAAATAATCAATATGAAGTTAATAGAAAAACAAGTGAATGAGACATTTTTATTAAAAGAATCCAAGTATATTATTTTTTTAATGGAATAGCCTGTAAAGTGTTGAAAGGAATGTCAATTTCTTATATAAAAGCTAACATAGACTATTGTTCTGAAATAAAATTGTAATAGATTTTAATTTTTGTTGAAGATACGTGTTTGTAACCTAATAGGTAGTTAGTGGTACATAGGTTATGTCAAACCAAATAACTTTCGTTCAAATGTCGAAAAGCTAGAAGACAAATTTTTCCGTATGAAATGTCCTTTTTTAATGCTTAAAGGACGTTTAGGTAAAACTATTCTTTCTTATTACCCACTTTAGAACAATCGTCTACAAACCTTTTTTTGTTATAAACTTTCAGTTTAAAAAAAATTATAGGGTATTCCACTAAAGAAATCTATAGACAAGATTCGATGCGTACGTACTGCTTCTCAAAGGATAATGAAATATCATAATTTTCGCAGTGATATACAAGTATTGCAAATATAAAGGAAATTGTTTCCTCCTTCTGAGATAAAAGTAAACAGTCGCATGCACATGAGTTTACTAAATTATATCTGTATTCATACATAAATCAAGGTAACTTTAAAATTAATGTACATATATCTATATAATAAACAAAATAGAAATACGAAGTTGCAAAAACTGAAATGTAAAACAACATTTTTAAGGATTTCTTAATTACAAAATATTAATAGCGATTCTAATCCGTATATAAATAATAATAATAATCATCACGACTGTTAAAAATTACTCGGATATTTCTGATGTTAGGCCGATTGTAAACGGTTCCTTCAAAAGACATCCAGTCGTTTGAAAATTCTACTCTTGACGAGTTATGGGTACTCTCAGATGGTAACCACATCCTTGTTTCCAAAGCATTCAAGAATATTAATTATTATTTTTTATTAATTCATGACTATTAATCATTTAACACGAAGTAAAATTTCACGAATTTCCAACGAATATTTTACGTCATATAGGAAGGAAACGTGATAATCATGATAGGCATTGATCGACAGGATTTGTGCTTTTGTTATGCAGCTGAATGCGTCATCAAATACCTTGGTGATAATCCGCATATATTTATGGGTTCTTGTTATGGCAAGTAATTCTGTCGGGAAATACCAGATAGTTTTTGAGTAACATCCAATTACATCCGCGACAAAAACATCATACTACGAATTAGATCTCTAATCTAATTCGTAGTATGATATTTTTGTCGCTATTGTAATTGGACGCTACTCAAAAACCGATTCTATCATCATCAGCTCAACAGTATCTGCCAAAGCCACCGTTTAAAAAATTTTTGTTATTGAACTTGTTAACTACTTCATTCTGCCGCCTTAAGTGTGTTTATAATAATGTTAGAAACAATTACTCGCAGTTAATTATTAAAGTTTTCATTTTTTTTTCTGTCAACATAATAAGTATATCACATTATTTCTTTTACTTATTTTAATTAACTTAAATCGTAATTGGTAAAATAAGCGTTTATTTTTCTGAAAAAAAAATAGTTTACATTTGCATTCAATAACTACTTACGACAGTCTCCACAATCCGAAATTTCCAATAATCTGTATGTATATTATAATCCGGATTTATCTTTCGCATACAGCATATCCTGCAAGATCGAATTTTGGTTTTTGTTAGAAGCTAGATCGAGAAGCTTATATTCCTTTTTGCTTATATTTTTGAAGCGTATGTTTCATAGACTCTTTTCTACATTACTAGCCTAATAGACTCTCGCAGAACCCCCCTCCATAGGGGTCGATATATCTATTAATTTTGGCGATTTCAATGACTAGAGTACCTTTGATTAGATACCCTTATCCGTAAATATTATAATTTTATGGAAAGCTGCTTTTTCCAGCACCAAGACTAAAAGAACACAAAAGCAGCAAGTGCTTCTAGAAATGGGAAATGAATTATAGTCTTGGCCACTAACATAGAGGAAAAGCGTTCTTCATGGTTTGCTAAAACTGGAAACTTGTGTAAGTAACCAATTAACCTATAGTTTTATTTATTCTTAAAAGATGCAAGTAAATAAAAACCTTATGTAGATAGATAATCATTTCAACCTCCATCAGTGGACATAAATTAACCTATAAAATTATGTGTTACAGAATTTCCAACGCTTTGCTTTCTTCATAAATGTTACTCACTATTTTAAGTTTACAACGAATTCGAATTTCAAAGAAGCTATAAGTAGGCCACCTACCGTTCTTTCGACAACTAAGAAACAAATGCAAGTCATATTCGAATCGGTTATCTTAATCGAGATCAGTTGTCGCATGACCGCTGCAATTTTACGATTTAAATTCATATGCAACGATTCCGTAAAAGCATACACAAAACCGCGATCGCCAAAGGCCAGCGATACTAAGAAAAACGTGAAATATTCGGCATCGTGATACACCACAATTTTTACAACTTATTGTCTCCGAGTTGCGTCATGAAGAAAGTAAAATGAAAACAAAAGAGCGAGTCGCGTGCCCCGAACAATTGACAACCGTCAGAGCCATGTTTTGTATAAATCTGTCGGTTGTCCGTCTTAGCTGAACCGTTAGGCCAAATGAATGAGCTGTATGAATGAATAAAGACGCAGTCACAGGTTCAAAAACAATGGGCCCCTGCTACATATTTTCCATGTTAGGTACAGTTACTTTGCATATGCTTATATACACGTAACTTTACAGTTAGGGATGATGTGTTACTCATTATATAAGCTTCTTCGGGAAATTGACTACTTGAAGAACAAAATTGTGATGCAAATTGTGCTACCATTTTAATGTTTTAGCTAGATAGGTATATTATTCATTAATAACCAAAACAAATCATAATGCCTACTAGTTGAACGTCCACAGTTATATTTAGTCTAAATCAGGGATTTCAACCTTTTTCTTGTTCGACTGCATAAAAGAATGGTTTTCAACCAAATCACAAATTGCAATTGTCCAAAAGTTCTATTTTAATTGATTGAAAGGCTTCATTTTTTTTTATATTAAGCTTAAAATTACCTAGCATAATTCATAAACTTACCGCATTCACAAATATTCAACTTGTTTCTTGTTTTCCGTTGTAAGTTATTGACTTGACCGCTTCCGTTCGCTGTTTATTCATTGTATAGTGTTCAATGCCGATCAATCGCTGGTATAATAATAAAAATATTAATGAAGTTAGACTGCCAACTAACCGCCATGTACGGATGCGCGTTTTGCTGTGTAACAGCTCATCAGTGCACATTTGTGAGTCTGAAAGTTATTTTCTTCTTTGGACGTTTATTTTATGTCTTTACAATTATATAAAAAAACACGAATGAAAGAAAAAACGTGGAATTTTTTTATTGAAAACGTATTGCAGAATCGTATGTATAAGTTCTCAATAGCAGAAATTAAAATAAGCGAGTTTCGTCGATTACAGCGCCATTTATCATGAATTTAAAAAATATTTTCAGACAAATCCTACATACTTTTTGCCATAGAATACAAATCTGCGATAAAAGGTAGAGATTCCTGTTTAAGATTTCAAAGTTACCCCCCGCCCCACCTAGGGAGAGAGGGGAACTAATTTGAATACTAATATATTTCCTCCGCAGAATGATTAAATTGTAATTCGGGCATTTTTTTCGTAAAGTGCTTATTTTTCAAAATATTATAAAGTTTCAAGTTAAAAAGAATCACCCGATGATTAATTATAATGTTAAAATGAAATAATATTTAAAGATGATGAAAAAGAAGAACTAAGCTTTTGGCAATAAAATTATTATTAATTTATGCAATTAGAAACTCCTTTAAAACCGGAAGAAATCAATAACTCATAAATGATTTTTACATCCTTGATATATATTAGCAACGATGCTACCATTAGTAATTAAATAAAATTCAGCTTATTCAGATTAGGTATTTATTTAACTTAAGCGTTCGGCCACGTTTCGGTTCTCACCTTCTTCAAATTTAGATTTTTTATATAAATAATCATCGTTTTATAAAATGCAAACATATCTAATAATTACGTCAATATTGTCTGTATGCTTTATATAGAAAATCGAAATTTGAAAAACCTGAGAGACTTCATCGAAACATCGATAAGTGATTAAGTTAAACAATAAATACCCGCCCTGAACTGAGATTAATTTTATTTAATTATTTTGACATTTATAATGTAGTAACTTTACCTAAAAAATGTAATTACGTAATTTATAAATTTGCACATGACATACGAAATGACCAAAGTCGTGTAACAAATGATTGCAATATCTACATAGCAATTTATAAATAGCATGTAGGCATAGTTACAAAAATTTACAGTGGAGCTTGTTAATTATTACACTGCATATAGTCTGCAAAATAAATAAAAGTAGTGTGTTCAAAACGTTAGTAACAAATAGTCATCGATTGTCGTACTGTATTATACTGCCCAAATGAATATATACTACGTTTAAACAAAATGCAGTTAACAAAGTTTTCCTGTGCTCAGCTAATCCTATCCGATTGAAAGCTGAATCCCCACACCGTAGCACCCATTATTCCTGAATAACACGTGTTAACCTTTGAAATAGACTATATAATAAGTCGGATTACGTTTGTTGAGTCATGGGTTAGCTGTTTAATGAATCTACACATATTAATTGTTCTATACCGTCAGACCATCAAAGAGTATCGCAAAATCTTTAATGTAACCAACGATTATTTTGTTTGATAAAAAAATAGTTTAGTATCTTTGTGCTTCTTAGGTATGGTGCTGTGAGTACTGTTAGGAAGAAACGAAGAGAATCACATTTAAACAAATTAATGTACGCTTATATTTTGCTGAAAAACCACCATTAAATTTCAGATTGAATTACGGAGTGCATTATATGACATGTTTAATAAATTAGATGATATTTGAAAATATATGTGTAGCGGTTTGAAAGTAAGTTCCTAAAGTTAGAATGTAACCGCAAATAGGCAGTAAATTGAATATAAAACAAAACTCAATATAACAGAAAATTACGTAGCGTATCAGTGTATTAGCATATTCCACAAGTTGTTTTGTTATACTAGACTGAATTTACGGCAAAACGTAAAATTATGGAGTGAATAATTTTATCTCTGGTACCAGTAATAGGTATGTTTATGTATGGAAATATGTACTCAACAAATAATTTGAACGCTTAATGTTATGTAAAAACTATGATATAGACATTTCATAATACGTGTAAGGTACAAAAAAAAAAAAAAACAGGTAAAGTTAATATTCACCCTCTTTCAACAGAACTTAAATTATGATTTTCCAGTTTGCTATTTTATCATGTCATGGTGATTTAATTTAATTGTTAATTAATTTTACGAAGCGTAATAATAGAACGACTACAGTTTAGAACTTCATGAATAAAAAGAAAATGGGAATTAATTTTACAACTCCATTTATCCTAACCATTACGAGAGATTCTTTTATTCAAACTTTATCGCGATGTATTCCTTATTTCTTGTCTATACAAACTTATTGTCAGCTTGGTAGTTCACAGAAGCAGTGGGTGATGATGTAAACAGGAGAGCGTGGACAACGATTCGATATCCTAGTGTATTTCCGTTCGACAGTACAATTAGGCAATATGCAAGGATAATACATGAAGGAACCGAACCGCTGTCCGCGCCCTCTCCCTTATGTCATCACCCTATTGGACTTTTCACACAATTTAATAAAATATTATGGCAGAATATACGAGATACGTATCGATCGTAATGTTATGTTGTTGATATAACTTGATAAACTAAAATTTAATGCATAAGGAAGTTATATATAATACTTACCTACTTTATTATTTCATATGTGTAAAAATACTTTTACAAATGTGAAATGCAATAGGTCAACACACCAAGTGTTAAAAAACGGGGTTTAGCAGGTCGGTTTGCTAACGCATAGACACCCGTGCTTTGAGCTTCTTTGGCTCTCATCAGCATTGTAGATCAGCCTACCAAACACTCCCCAGATGGACCTACTTTGCTCCCGTTATACCAACAGATACCAAGAGGAAATTCAATAAACATTTTTTGGCACAACGAACAGGCACCAATTCAGTCTGTGAATGTTCTCGATTGGTACAACTAACACGTTCCGCGCGTTCCATGTGTAAATGGCCAAACCCAGTAAGTAATTACAAGTAAATAAATTAGTTAATAAATTACTTTACGTCTGTGGTCAACGTATTTAAAAGGCCTCGTAGTATTAGTGTTAGAAAACAACAATAAATGCGAAAGCGCTCGCCTAAGACAGCAAAAATAGTGCTATCGTTCAGCAAAGGGGACCTTAGATTACTGGCGGGATTTCTGATAGGTCATACTGCCCTAAAATATCAACCATTCAATCTAGGAAAAGCTGAAGATTAAATCGGTGGTTTATACCTAAAAGATCTGAAGGCGGCAGAACATTCTATGCAAATGCGTTGCCATCAGTTGCACTCGACAACAACATTTCAGTAAACCATTTCTAACATCTACTAAACTGAAGAATGAAGGTCCTAGAGTAGTATTAAGGTTTATTAAGAGCCTCCAGCCAGTCCAACACATATGAGGACATTTTGTTACAATAGATCTATCAAAGTCGCAGTGATTAAAGGCATTTGCGCCATAGCGCAATGATACTAATACTAATAATCTCTGCCCTAATATCGTAAATTACATATTCTTTCTAAAGAAGTTGCTGTTGAAGAATCTTCATGTTTGTCCTCTAAACGGGATCTATTTTTAGAATGGAGAAAATTAATTGAAACTATAAAGACATATCCTAGTTGACCATGATAGAACAAAGCAAATATAGGTATCAAGAGACACTGATGATTTCTTCCGTTTTAGTCAAATAGTCGCTGCATCTACTAAGTGTTAATTAACTCAGGGTTAATTCACATTTAAACAGCATTAAACTGCCGAAAGAGTGTTTACGAGAAACGAGAATTAATTAATTAATTTCGTTCAAATTTCCTCCTCGTTTATAGCACTACAGTATATACAATACTATAAACACAACAATATTTGTTATATATTTCTTTACCATACAAATTTAGCTCACATTGCAAGCGCGTACTGTTATAAGTATTAAAAGTTCCACTTTTTTTTACTAGATTTTCTTAGCAATATACTACTTAACATCCATTTTTCTCCGTGTAAAACAGTATTTCTTTTCAATCTGAAAATTTGTTGCTTTATGTCTACATGTAACATTTATCGTATCTCATTTTAAGCGAGTTTTGCTAACAATAGTTACGTTTTACTTTTTGCTTGTAACTTCGGAGAAACATTTTTCGCGAATTACGCAAGAATTCCTTAGACGAATTGTTCACTGCGATAATTACATGTTGATGTTTATGATTAAGATTGATATCGACGCCATTTGTGCCGTTATAGCTCTACCGAAACGAACTGCAAGCGATTTTATCTGACAACCGCGATATTTATAATAAACATTTCTAATCACTCAGCGCAAACTCGTTCAGTAAAACGCGCAATTTTCAACAAAATGCCATATTAATGCGTAAAGGACCAATTATGCCACGGTAACCGAACGATAAGTTACAGCTTTATATGCGTATTAGCGACACGCGGAATATTCGATTTCGATATTTGCATTTGATTATACGAAGGCGAAGCAGTCAAATAGATCGTGCCGCATTAAAGCGTTAAATAAGGCATGCGTGTAAGGTAACATAATTATTAATTATGACTGATAATGTTTTGCGTGCAATATTATTTCTTCGTATTTATAAATCAGCCCGCAAGAACTTCTTGATAGATGTTGCATTCTACACCATGCAACTAATTTCACTTGAAATACAGCGTTGGTTACTTTTACGAAAAACGGTATTTGCAATGTTCCGCAGAAGTAGCAGTAGTGCACTCTAAAAAATGGTAGTAATTTTATTATGGTAACTTAGTGATATTACTTGTAACAACGCTTCAAATTTTCAACGATGAGTAATGTAGATTTTAATTTACTTGTCTTTTAAGGGACTTTTCAGATAAAAATATTCAAGTAAAATTTTCAGTTTTTCGGATAATTTTTAAGGTGGAAAAACGCTTGAAGAATTTTCCCGGAAAATGTACCTAACATTCCAGTAAATCTTTTAATATTCATTGATGACAAGTAATATTACAATTGTTATAATACCGGTGATTGGTAAAACTAGACCTAACAACAGAGCATGATTATCGCAAATAAAATGCGTCGAAAAATTGAGCAAGTTACTTATTTATCATTATCAATTAGCGTTATTTGTTTTTTCAAAACATTTTCATTATACGTACAAGCTCTATACATACATGTATATAGTATGATTTATTTTATGTCCATATAAGCCTATGTTTTTCTCCCATATCAGACTAATTATACCGGGGAGAGACAGTTTTCTCTTTTTCTATTTACAGATTTTATTTTTTATAGTTTTCAGGGCGATCATTTTCGTATTTCTCTTTGAAGTGCATTGTATCTCCTTATTGCCCTAATCGTTAATTTTTTCTTTAATCTTATATCTGGTTTATATTCTTTTCTTCGTGTTTTTCCTTTATTGGAGTAATTTTGCACTAAACAGGCTCTAACTAGATAGAAGTATATTAATACTATTAGTTTCTGGATTGCTAAAAACTAGCTTTTTATTATGGAAATAAACATCAAGTAAATAATTTAGAATTATATAATAAATGTTATTGCATTGATATATTTCTTTCTACATTGGGTACAAATAAAAAAAACTTCCCCCATCGTCGTCGTTATTTTAAATAGTTACCCTATATATTTTTTTAATTTTTCAATTATAATTGCTGATAACATTTTGCGTTAATTAATTACATATAAAAATGATATTTGGAGGCGAAAAATCCAAAGCTATATATATATATATATCTTACCGCCCTTTTTGCACCAATACATTTCCAAAATACATATCTTTCTGCGTCCAGTCACTTTATGCGTCCGTATACGGACAGCGATGGTCTAACAGACGTATATCCGAAAGAAACATCTTTCTTAAATTGTGGCGGGCGACATATCTACTTCTTGAAAATATTTTCAATTTCATACACTTTTCATTATAGCAGGAACAGATATCAATTCCCTTATATCAAATCCAGCAGCCTGTTTATTACGAATTCTGTGTATAACTCACTTAAATTGAAAAAAAAGTTGAACGGTGTAAGTTGTATCAACTTTGAAAAATCAATTTTTAACTTTAGAAATGTTTATATTAAGTAGAATTACGAAATTTTTAGCGATTTTCACTTGGCGAACAGCGTAAAACCTGTGGATTTTTCTAAAAATTTTGATAGATTTTAACATCAATATCTTCCTTTCCAATAAAAAGCGGATGAATTGAAAAGGTGGGGTTTGGTCTATTTAAACTAATGATGGTTCGTGACTATGATTGATGTGGTGGAGTCCAGCAATAAAGGTATTTTTAAATTCCTATAAATGACGAAAAATGGTGTTGGTGGAATATGTAGAGATTTTATAAATCGTATTCCTGTTTGTCAAATCTATGACGAAGACAAAATTCAGAAGAATAGAAACATATTTTAAGTACAAGCAAGTTCGAAGTGCACCATTTTGCAACTAAAGGGATGGAGGTTGACTCTGTGTGAGGTCATCTTAGTTAAGATTTTTTTTTTTCTGAGTCACTCTTGCAGTATGACGTCTGATGAACAACAAATAATTAAAAAATTGTTTAAATAAAATATCAAGTGTGTTATATCATTCTAAAGGTAATTTTATATGCTTTTCAATGGTGTAAAAATATATAGGGTGTTCTATATAAAAAAACACAAGTCTTAATAATATCTCGGGAAGAATAGGAGTTAAAAAAAGAAAAAATTAGAGCATAGGATTCTGCGTCAAAAAGCGCCTTAATATAGTTTTTATATAAATCAAGCATTTTCACAAATAAAGAAGTTACAAGGGTTTTTAAAAAATTGCACGTTTGAAGAGAACACTCTGTATCTCTTATATTAAGGAAGATGTAAAAATAGGGATTTCGCCAATCGATTTCTCTTTAAAATCGAGCCCCAAAAGCTTAGGTCAGTTTTTGTCTAATTCCTTTAGAAATAAGTTCCCTATTAAAAGTATCGAATTTGGCCCACCTTGTACATACATACCTTATTTCTAAACGCCTTTTACTTTTTATTTGCAGATTATTGCCGATAAATCCCGTAGATTAATGAAAAAAAAGCTTGACAGAAAAAGGTTTGCCTCAAACGATGAAGTGATCCTGGTTTTTAGATGGGACACAAAAGATAGACAAACATTGAAGTAGGTGTATCGATCTCAAAGGAGACTACGTTGAAAAATAAAATGAATTTTGCACCTAAAAATGTTTTTTTCTTGCCAAGGCTAGGTATTTATCGAACTCCCCGTGTAGCTTGCGCAGCAACCACCTCTTTTGTGCCATCTAGGATTGGTTCATTCGAAATTCGAATTTCTGTAGAATTCGAACTCAAACTTCAGGCTTAAAATGTAAATATTGAATCTAAACCAATTGTTAATGTTTGCAGATACAAATACCACGCATTTCTTTATTTACGAATGTAGAACTCCAATGCCATTTTCTGTGAGTTTTTTTTTAACTGAACAGCTTAATATGGCACTACTTTTGCATTTTCTAATTCTCTTTGTTCGGGAATTATATTGAGAAAACCGAAAGTTCGCCAACGTTGGAAGTTCACGGTGAATTCCGGCAAATAAAAAAAATGCGCATACATTTCCACCAAGCAAGAACCTTTCCTTGTAAGAAAGAAGTGAAAGTGTACGTACACCTGTGAACAAATAGCAATTGACAAATAGCAGATAATTGAATATACACATGGTATGTGATTATCATAACGGTCCCAAATATCATCCCCGTATTATTTCTTTTCCATTTCTTTTTAAATTAAGGATATACCAGTAGACAATCTGTATAGAACGGCGGAAAATTTAATTTATCTAACTTGTTATGGAAAGTGACACGTAACTTACAACTTAGTACAGCAAATCTTCAATCACTCATCAAATATGACCTCTAATGAAGGACAACAGCTTCGCGTTGCCATCGCCCAGTGCTAAAATCCACAATGATTAGTACTTACTTTAAGTTTTTAATTGCAGGCGTTTCTAAATCTAGTAAACCGTAGAAAGTCTTCTGCAAAGTCGCACGCCAGCCAAGCGAATGGAAGTGAATTGTAAATCTGTCCATTAATGTATTAGCAAAGGAAAATTATTACCGCGGCCATATCTAGCGATTCCAAGGTTTATTGTATTACTAATGAAGCTCGAATGTCTAGCTACGCCAATCAAAGTATTTTCACACGTATACCACGTAACATAGAAGGTATAAGTGACAGACTTTACCGGCTGCAAAATAGATAGCGTATTCTGTCACGAAATATTATAGACATTTACGCGTCTTACAAATTTGTAAGAATAAACGATATTCCAAACATTTCATTCATTTCGTATGAATATCTAGTTACAAATGTAAATTGCTATTATACATGTTGAATATTTGAGATGTTGATGATGTATGATACGGGCTTCATTTACACTACTTCTTAGTGTCATACTATTATTACAAAACAATTAATTTTATTTTTATTTCGTTTTGTTAATTTTATTAATAGCCTTTTCCCCATAATCTATAACTAGGTTGTTACAAAGCTGAACTCATCCTAAATGTCTAAAATGAGCCTTATCCGGCTTTTCTTCTAGCATTCGAAGCGAAAATGATTTAGAAGAAGCAGTATATTAAAGTTAAACTAGCAACCATAACCTTTTATATGATCACAAACAAAGGAAAATCTTGTGTTGTTGATAAAATGTTTTTATAGCTTCTCTAAAAAGCTTTCTAAGTGGGTACAATGCAATTTAGAATAGCTTGCCTTAAAATAACATCTATTTAGAACATTCTCTGTAGAAGTCTTTCCAAAGTTTTCAAGCACTGACTTGGGCAATCACATTGACTATGTTCGTTCTAAACTTGATAGTTCTTTTATGCTATTTTAAAATTGCAGATTAACTATATAATGAATGTATATTCTGACTTGGGGTATTTTGTTGTTTTATATTACCATCGTGTGGGATAATTCGGTCAATATTCAACGAATTGAGTTTATAGAATTAAAATAAAGTAAATGGCATTCTTTCAATTCTGACATTTTAATGATTTACATTAAAAAATGTCGGTTTAAATTCACTTGTTTTCAAAGAATCTAGTTTTACAATTTTTCAGAATCACACATAAACATTGAACACTGTCAATGTTTCAATTAATTATCAAAATCTATATCGTCATTAGAATCAAGATACACAATCATCGTAAAGGTCAAAACAAAATATGGTCAGAGCAAAAACTATTTCTTAAGTAATCGCAACGTTTAAAAAAATCGAGTTAGAAACAAGTTTAAACATTTTCTAAGTTACGGAATAAATACTATATGAATTTGGACACCTTTGGATACCAAATAGGTGATAAAACTCCGCGCAGAAGTACTCCAGACAGGGACCGACGAGGGTTTTCCACTACATACACTCAACTTATTAATACACGTGCAAAAGGAAACGATTGTAAATAATTTTTTCTGAACTTATGTAAAGAGAAAAAAAATCACAGGTTAAACTACTCATAATCAGTTACCGATGAACTTACGTAAAACTATGTATCCTAAATTATTACACTGTTCTACAATTCTCATTATAAACTTCTTGAACTGGACTAGGTAGAGCACATTTTGAATAGGAACCCATACCTGCAAATGCACCGTTACGACGTTACAGTTAAAGGAAACAACCATTTAGCTAATTTATTTTATTTAAAAATGTACTTAAATCTTTTCTGCTCAATCACTTTTGTTATTCATTAGCTCAATATGGTGACCGCCAACTTTGCTGCAGACTTGACGCCTGCATCATGTCCTGGTAAAGTCGCTGCCTAATACCTGATTTGTGTTGTATTTCATATGCAGCAACTGGAATTCCTTCAAACAGCTCCTACAGGAGTCTCGGAAGCAACAGTCTTCATAGACACTGCAAGAGAACTCCATCCACCGATTGTGAAGGCCAAGCAACTGGGCTACCTCAGCCTATCCATCTTTGCCCGAATATTTCATGAAGATGATCTCGAATGGCAAGTACAAAATGAGATATTCAGCTATCATGTTGAAACTACATCCGTTGACGTATGTTCAATGATATATCCTCCGAAAGCCCCGTAATTCTTCTAGCAGATGATGGCACATTAGCGCTATGGAAAATGGTACGGCACAACTAATGGCCGCTAAGAATTTCTGCCAACGAACACTTGCTGGTATCTACGGGAATACGTAGCATGAGGGCTATCGACGTCCCAAGCTCGGCTGTTTCGGGAACTGAAAACACATTCTCCAGCAAATTTAGCTCTATCGATAAAAAGAATGAGCCGTGGAAATTGTAATAGCCATGTACAGAAAGCAACATGTGATATAAAAACGACTGCATCCATTGCGTGTAACTTCTAGGGACTGTGGGAGTGCAGTAACTGATAATGGGGGCTCACAGTCGGCCCTGTTAACGCTGCATGTTTCCCGCAGGTTAACTTTGGCAAAAATGACGATGGCAAAAACCATGTGGAAAACGTTGGGGATAGAGCATACGGGCGGCTATTCCATTACATTTAGCTTGGCCCAATATCAACATTATGTCGGCGTATTCTTCAGATGAATCCTCTTTGCAAAAAAAAACTTTACCAGATTTTAATTTTTTTATTAAACTTTTATAAAAGCAATAACCCCTTAAATATGAACAAAACTTGGTCAGCTTATATCAAAATGTCACAGCTATTTAAAGGCAAAAGATTGCCAACGTCACCTTTTCATAGTTAGATAATATAAAGATATCCCTTCGTATAATAGTAGCTTTGAAAAGATTTCTTTTAATTAAAATCATTAATTAAAAATAAATGATAAAAATATAACACTGAAGAAAATATTATGAATAATGACACCATACAACATGTTTAAAATATGAAACACCCTAAAAACGGCGCCAAAATGACGGCGAGAAATTCTTTTCCTCAATCATTTACAGTCACTGCACATAAAATGCAATTCAAATCAAATCTGCCGATGGTTGCTCGACTTTTCAATCAAAAGAGAATCCGAATTGATCAAAAAAATTAAATCTATATCCAATGGATATAGATGCGCACATTTACGCGAACAACTATCGATAACCTGCGATACCCCTGAAGAAGAAGCAATACTATAGTTAAAGATATTTTAAGTCATACATTCACTGAAAAAGCTAGATTATCGCTAGAGAGATCTAGTCTGCTATTAACTACATTGTTTATATTATAACGGCTCAGTAGCCCAGTGATACGCCCTCTTATCATAAAATAAAATGCCAACGTACGGTCACGGAAATAATCTTGCTCGCCTTACCTCGTTTTGGAAATTAAATTCCCTTACCTTATACCTCTTCTATCAAGAATGCAACATATGTAAATCCATCCGCAGTTTTATTACGGCCTTGTTATCGCATTTCTGATTCTGAATATCGGCTAATTTAATTTTTATTCAAGAAATTTAGTAGCAATCATGAAATCACAATAGAAATAAAGAAACAACAATAAAGCGCATCCGATCAAATTAAAAGGATTTTCGATTTCGAATGTTAAAATATTCCGTACGGATTGTACACTAAATTTAACGTCCTACACGTCATGCGTTGCGGCGGCGCACATAATAAAATTATAACGAGATTAATGGAGAATGTAGGCAGATCATGTTTCAAAGAGATTGATGTGTGTAACGAAAGTCCATTCGTACCTGCGCGTAATATAACGTGTGGGCATTCGTTTGTGAATACACGTGGCGTCACCGTAACGCTGCATCGCGTGTAAAATAAGGTATAGTGAACTTCATTAGAAGATTAGCGATGGTTTCAATGCCGAAGGGAATACTTTGAGGTAGTGCATCTCTTCTAAAGAAAATCTATAGATTTTACTGTTTTCCGTGCACCTGCATTTTTAGTAGCGTTAGTGTAACAAGCTTGTGTGATTTTCCAGTGAAGTATCTATCATGTTCGTTATATTTTCAATAATGGCGAGATGAACATAGAATATCTCACGTCGCGCCGTTCTATCATCATAACTCTTTATTTGCATCTATTTGTGTTCTTTGACAGTAACAAATCTACGTCGATGTTGATGCATGAGGGGGCTGAAGTATTTAAAAAGTTTGTTTTTTGTTGTATCGAATTTTGAACTTTGAGTTCGGTGCAACGCTACTTATAGCAGAAAAAGTTAAAATACACCTACGTTGCATTCAATGGTCTGTCTACTTTTGGCTAAACTTGCGTTACAGTGCTTTTTACAAAAGTACTTTCATATAAACCATCTTGTAAACATTTTAACATTTTCTGTGGAAAATGTTATTGTACCCTCAAAAGTTAGTGTAATTTATTAATTGACAATATTTTTTAAGAAAGATAACATTTTTGAGTATTTTTTTCTATTTTAAAAATACTTAATCGAAATTGAAAACAAAACATGAAATAGTGGTCGGTTTTCCAAAAAGTAATTGCAAGTAAAAAATGATAGAAGAAGATAAAATAATAAAAAATTAGGGTAAAAAATTATCAATACAATTTGAATGTAATGTAATAAACTGATATTAACTTACTACTTTCGCCATAAAAATTGGAAAACAGCATATTTATATTGAAATTTTTTACATCAAAAGCGGATTTAATATGCTTTTATACTTAGAAGACATATATTATGGTATTTGGTGATTACATTAATTGAGAGATGAAAAGAACGGAAAATCCATTGTTACAAATATTGGTCTTCCCATGTACAGCAATACCATTGAAAATCTTTTTTTCTGTCCCAAAGCGCTAACAGAGATAACCTGTACTAAAGATAGTAAAATCTACATTAAAAAGTAGAACGCCCTGAGAGTAATTTATATTAATTCGGATCTCTGCACAATATTCGTTGGCCCATTTAATAGTAGTACCTAATTCACTACGTATTCAAATGAAAAATTTTAGTCATTTTATACATACCAATATAGATATATATTTTCAACTTTCAAATTGATCTTGAAGTGCAATTATAAAATGTAGTTGTTCGATGGTCATCTCAAAAAAAAAACCCAAACATTTTATATCTGTCAATCATCTCTAGTGTCTTTAAGCGAGCACTAAGCATTGAGAACGAGTTCAAACTTACCCTCGTTCAACTGGCGACAAAGTTGAACACATTTGTGGATATTCACCAAGGTTGCTTGCAACCGGTGCATGTTATCGCGTTTTGTAGGAGATCGAGGTGACCATCTAACTAGTCCTTCACGACCAATCCAGCTTTCAGCAAATTTCGTCAAAGAAACTTCCTACATTTCTAGCGAAATGAGGAGGAACGCCATCCTGTTGGAATCACATATTAGCTCTTACTGCAAAAGTCGAAGCAGTTCTTGCTGTAGGAAATGCAGATAATTATCGTCATTTCCTAATCCACAATTCCCGACTTCAATAATGACAGCTGTGTCTGTTAACAACTCCAACATATTGGAAGGTAGCTTTAACGGAGAACACAACGCGATGGAAAAAGTTTATATCTCCTTCTATGTTCTGTTAGGCCCGTTGCAGAAGTTTAGTCTGGCTGCGAAATCCTTGGCTGTCAACCACTAAACCAGTATACTTGATACGCATTAATCGAACCAATTTTAAGTTACACTTATTCTTGATCGAGGGATTCCAGTTTTGTTCTCAATTTCGCGAAGAGTTACATGTTGATTTACATTGATAAGTGCAAATACAACAATAAGTTTCGCGGCTAGATTATCGTTATTATTACGGATTTTATTCTTCCTCTCTCGTTTCACTTCACCTTGACGAGTCCGTTGTTCGATAGATTGGATGGTGACGTGGGACAAACGTCATCGACCAGGAAAACAGCGTTGAGATGTACACTCAACCTCACGATAATTCCTATATAATTCCTATATAAGATAAGACCTATCAAAATATCGACTTTATCATTTGGCATGTATTGGACGTGGGTAATTGAATGGCAAAAGATACTGCCGTATCGACAATAATTACGTCAAACTAGGCAAACACTTCACTAAAATCCCTACAACTACTACTAAGTATTGTGATAAGGGTTTAAGTGAAATGCTTCGGTGTTTCAATGCTTAGCAATTCGAGAACCCGTTTAGGCATTTATCGAAACAAAATTTTACGAAACAAACAAATTTGATATAGTATTTCTATGATAACGGATAGATTAATAAACTTGACAGATATATAGAATTAAAAATACTGTTTTTATAATTGTTGATTTCATAAAATGCTTTATAAAATGTAATAATTTTTTTATTTAATATATATTTATATAAAATGATGAGTTTCCAATTAAATAAATAAATGTAAACTTTTTCACCAGTTACACGAAATTAACAAAAGAATGCTGGAGACAGAAGTTACTTATTTACTAGTTTTTTTACCGTAGAATAGCAATATATAATAAAAAATGGGGGTTTCCATTTAAGAAATAAAGCTGCCCTATTTTTATCGATTGCAGGTTATCTACTTTGAAATTGAAATCGTCATCTTGTGGCTTCCGATGACCGCATGTGTGCGTGTATTATTACAATAATGAAGAAAATATACATTTCTCTGCAATCGCATCAGAAACACTAATGGTGCTAAAATTTAACCTCATAAATTAAAACTATAACTTTCAAGAAGTTTCCCCCGCTTGTAAAACATCCAATTGACATCGAGATATCTAAAAAAATAAACGTATACACAAGCGTAAGAAAAAAAGACAAAAGTGTATATACATTATTAGCACATAATGGTGTGCTGAATAATTGCAGCGAAATGATACCAACGAGACATATTTATTGTGTCATTGACATAGCGCTGTCTGAGCGTGCATTCAATCACAATGTATCAATTAGTGTTCGTATTATTTAGAGTGTGATGTATTATTGTCTATCGAATCATAAATCAAGACTTTTCAATAGATGATGTACGTGTAAAAATGATTTCATATATGACGAATACGGTTGTTAGACTATACTATGTTATAAAATCAATAATTTTCTCTGTATGTTTCATGTAAACTCAAAGAGACTATACTTACATTTTTAAATCAATAATTTATTTAAAAGGCTTATTTTTAGTGCTACGGTATGATTTTTAAATAATTATAATAGTAATCATATCCGAACCCGTATTCCATCCCTTTGTAAATGCGCATTATTGAAATTAATTACTAAATGAATTGAGATCCATTAATATACGAGAGGTTTGTTCTTTACGGTAAACAAATAAATTTATTCGCCAATTATGTACAGTTTATGGCGGCAGCAGATTGATTTCGTATGTACATACATATTGATAATGAAATTGCAAATGAAATAACATTTTAATTTAACTCCATCACCTATAATTTATCTTGGCCACAGTTGAATCGTAGGCAGAAGTTATTAATGTTAACGACAAGAGATATGCATAACCTGTGTCTTTATTTGTTACCTCGCTTTCTCATGTTTATACATACATACCTATATATAAACGAACATATCAAGAATCACGTATTTTCGAAACGCTATATTTCAAGACCACACCAACAGCAAAAGACGAAGTCCTATTTCGAAAAAGAAAATTCTTGTTCGCATACATGTATATTAATTGCGAAATTCGTTCTGACAATATTAAACGAAATCTGCAATAACGTGAATATAACCATCAAGTAACCGTATAGCCTTAACTTTTATGCGATGCCCCAATATTAACTTATTAACGTATATGCTGCAGGAAAAGCATCAGCAATTACGTTTTCTATTTTTTTTTCTATTTTATCTAAACATTAAAATTGCAAATTGATGAATCAGAAAGGATATTCATCCGGAGATATCGACGATGCGTGAGGCAATAAACTCGTACTTGCATGTACAAGTTGACCAACGTTCTACACATACTCGCCGTCCACTAACATAATAATAACGTCAATACGGATATTGTACATATATATTTTTCGGAAAGAGGGCATATTTCCGATCAGTAATGTTATTTACCAGTATGTAGATGGCAAGGTCGAGTAAATCATACCAAAAATATCTAGTGAAACTGATATTAAAAAAAAAAAGAAATAATAACACATACGTAATGTTTCTTTTAACATGCAGATATGAATTAAATTTTCTTTGCCAAATGTTAAATTCAACAATAAGGATTTTAAGCGTAGAGCGGTCTTATTCATTTATTTAACTTTCTTTAAATTATAGCATTCAGAAACAGTTTAAAATTCAAAAATGACTGTGAATGTCCACACATGTTAACTCTAACATTGTTATGTCAAGAAATTGTTAAAAACAATGTAAAAAGTACATAAATTAAAAATCTAAAAAATTAAACATTAATCAAATTTAATACATAAAAAAAGAAGGATGACACAAGCTAATTGAAATTACAATTTTATATCTTGATAAAGATGGTAGTATCCATCGAAACGTCGAAACCAAATTTAAATGCTGTAACTTGTTAAACAAAGTTAAATAAAGGAATAAAGGCACTCAAGTTTTTTATTTGCAAATTATATATATAGCACCTATAATGTGTGGGGGGAAATAATTGTTTTCTTGTGCAATTTAGGGAAAAAGAATTTAAAACAAAAAATATTCGGAAACAAATTCTACACAACACAAAATTACATTCAAATAGGTGTACAGGGCGTAGGATTTGTATATGTTTTTGGATGCATATATCTTATTAGTCTCTTTAAAACTTGCAAGTAACAAAGCTATGCGTGAATATACGAAAGTATATCGATTTGTACGCACAGCATATATTTAAAATAAAGCTTTCTGATTGGTCAGCGCCGCACCTGATTAACTATCGCAAATATACTCATTATGTGGCTGCAGTTAATGCAGCCATAAGCAGTTATTCATTATCGTTCGGTGACGTAGGTGTTGGCTTTTGCGCGTACGACGTGAATATAAATGCGATGACGTGAAATATGTAACATCTTTTTTCTGCAAATCGCGTCTTCCCAATATAATTTGTAATTTTAATCTATTTCATAAGTCCAATTATACCATAAGTATAAACGTAAGTTGGTTCGGGTTAAGTACTTACCTTTCGCTTTAAGCGTTCAAATTTCACGTAAGACACCGTTTTTTTCTTTTTTCTTTTTATTTTTTTTTTTTGACTGTTTCATCTAAAGACCTTTTCCCTCGCCTTTTGCGACTACCTAAAGCTAATGAGATGGCGGTCAAAGTAGGCCCACGGTAATTTGAGTATAGTATTTCTTTTTAAATTACCCTACAGCCCGTTTAATGACAAAATATAATATTATTAACAAAAGTTGAAACACATTTACTATTATTTCACCAGTGTTGCGACGAAATACGCAATGCCTAGAAACGTTATGTAGTACAATTCCAGGATATAATCAAGTTAACAATCACAAATAATAAGTAACGAAAATTAGCCGTCAAATATAGATTTGAGAAATAAAGCATTGTACACTAGTTTTTTCAGCAGCAAAAAATATACAAATTGGCAATTTTGATAAATAGAAAAGTTTAAAAAATTTCTGGATGAACTTCTTAAGGAATGTGTAACGTGGTCGTTACACACAAAATATTACTCCCGAAATGTTAATAATAATCTACAGGCTACAAGGCACCGCATTACAATTTGCTTAACGAAAATCAATGTACTTCGAATAGATGTTAAAATTGTACGCATAAATATAATTTTGCAGTTTATTTTTAATGAATATTTAGAAAAACAAACATTTAGATTTTGTCGCAACACTCTATATGCATTTAAGCGAAAAGCTTATCTGCTTAATTTTGTATTTAATTTTCTAATGAACGGCACATTTTAAGGAAATTTACAAAAAAGATTCTACTACTGTTTCTGAATGGGATTCTGGGATAATATACAGCATGTTTCCTTAAAAAAAAATTAATTAGCATGAATCAGCATGGCAACGATCTCGATGACTATTAGAAAAACAAAACTATATATTTTTTATTTCCTAAATCTTTTTCTTCGTAGCTGGGTAGGTAGTATACTATTATTGCAACTTATTTTATTTTATATACCAATTTGTTTTGAATATGTGACTTTTATTCACAACACTTATACAATAAGCGCCTAATACCTAGTAAACAACACATAAGTATCGGCACCCTCCGCACCACACAAGTTTAATTTATTATA
>LR736883.1:4831533-4926665 GCA_902654985.2 Oryctes borbonicus
ACTAATTATTATATTACTATATAATAAATTAAACTTGTGTGGTGCGGAGGGTGCCGATACTTATGTGTTGTTTACCATACTACGCCACAGTCCTTGCTATCATTATTGCCTAATACCTAATTGCAAATACAAAAAGCCTTACTAAAGCTTTATTAATTCATAATTACATTAAACATTCATTTTAAGCAAAGGTCCATTAATAAGACTAGGGATCTTTTTATATAAATGATTATATGAAATGTTGATGTAGTGTAGTATTTCCCATTGCTTGCTTCCAGACGTATGTACGTACACTATATGAACACACATAATTTAATTTCTCGTCGCATATGCGAAAACCAGTAGCCGCTATCAATAAAGTTCATTTATAGCCGGTACTAAAAACTCAGTATGTGTTCCTACTGATTGCGAGTTTCTTACATATCCATAGTATGTGATGCGTAGGTGTCAAACACGGCCTCTCGCGTCGGAAAGAGTTTTCTAATCTTATCGGCATGATTTGTAGGTGCATGTCGCGCGGGTGATTTGATAAGATGCTGATTACGCCTTATCAGGTCGGCCGCTTGACCGCAAACGTGTGCTGCTGCTTAATGTCTTGCACGATGTAAATTTACGAGTTATTTCATGCCACTACACGACGTAAAATATATTGCCGATTCGAGCATAAAACCGCGGCAGTCGCATTTGTGAACGCGATGCAGTTGCAGCGGCGTACAGGAACGTATTCCATATTGACCATGTAATTTAGGAAACCACGAAATTAAAACAAATATAATTTATTTTGTATACAACGCTTTAGACGTGCTTTGTGCTTTTGTCTGTTTTGTACTTCCCCATTGCGTTATTTAGGCTGAATCAAATAATCTTTAGACGACTCAAAATTTTCTAAAGTATAGTATAATTTCAATTATATAGGTGTGTACGACTACCTGAAATAAATTTCCTTCGCCAAAACAAGTATAAGTGCCCTTGTCTAGGAAAATAAAATTAAACAGTTATTACCTAGATATTTCATCTATTTCGCAAGTTATCTTTTGAAACTACGTAGAAATAAATGTTAGGAAACTAATACAAAAATACCCATCGTAATTGGTTAATACATCATTATGTGGCTTAAGAAGATAATTAGACGTGTATAATAATAATCACGAATCTCTTACATTACATCATAGTTATTTATACCGTCTGAAACAAATTCAGATATGAGCAATGAATTGTACGAAAATAACAGCTTTCAAACTTTTTAAGGTTATGAACATTTTAAATGGAATTTCTTTTAATTGTATTCTTTATAAATAAAATTCTTGGTTAACATTTAGACAATGTTGAGTTTGAAAAACAAATCCTGGGATTACTCCCAACTGTGGAATATGTGAATGGAAGTAAATAAGTTGAGATTATTAAATATCGTTCTTTTAAATTAAATAATGTATCACTATAAGGAAAAACACCTATGTTTAAATCAAAATAAGTAGAAAGTATTGAAGCAAGACACATTAAAATACCAATGATAAATATAACGCATTTCCACATTTTTATTTTATTTATATAACAAAGTAAACAGAAAAATATATCATTCTTCTCCATAAGAGCTCTGTGGTTATTATCTCTTTTAAATATAAACCCCAAAAGATATAGTGAACGTTATATGTACATAATGAGGAAATGTTAGTATGTAAAATATTTCTATGTTCCAGTATTTCTTGTAACGCTTTTATTGTTACATGTTTTAGGCATCACTCTTGACTTGTAGAGGGTTATTGAAGAATACTAGATAAAGAAACAGCAGGTGTTGTTTCTTTTTTGTGCAATACCCATACAAATACCCAAGGCATTCGCAACTGCCTACAATTTGTATGTAATCCTTGATTTAATACTAAACAATAGTAATTTACCCCATGGACCGCATCGACAGATATTAAAGAGTTTCTATTTTGTTTTCCTTTCTCGAAATACACGAGCAAGCGACAAGCCACTCTTGACAACAAGAACTACCCCACCAGGCATCTTGAATTAGAACCTACAAAAAAAAATGTTTTACACATTGTATACTTCCTTAACATCCCAAAACTACCACAAACTAAACGATTTACCTCACTATAGTTCCGAAAATAATCTTTAGCAGAAGAAATACGAGAATTAAATAAAGATAAACGTTTAAAACTACAGAACGCCCAAATAAACGGTACAAAACAGATGTTAGGTGAAAAAAAAACTGCAATAAACATAATTAAAGCTCTTATGTACACATTACTCGACTATATTCTATTTCACACGCACATATTACGCTTGCCTTCACTTTACCGATAAATTGATGATATAACTGCAAAGATTCGTAATTTTCACTGTAGGTCTTTTCTCGCTTATTTAGGGGTGCGTTTATAGTAGAACTGTGATAATCGATAAGAGCGGCGAACCAATCGGTAACTATTGCACATTTCCATACGCGCATCGATTGGCCCATTTTACTACCTCTTTTATCGAGTATGGCAGATTCCCAATAAACGCACTTTAAAGGCGCCTATCCACCAAAAAATCGTCTGTTTTTTCGAGCAACAAGAGGTTTCGCAGCGTTTATAATCAATCCAGCTTGGTGTGTCGCGCATTCAAAACGGGTTCAAATAGATAAGCAATTAGCACTGCATTCTTTTTTTATAACAAGTAATTTAATCAAAAGGGGATAATATAAAAAAGCAACATAGCTTGTGGATACCCCCATTTCTCTCTTGAATGAAGAAAGTAGAGAATTTAGTTTAACTTTTATTCCCATATCATTTCTGATTTCATTCTATAGATACTGCTTGTTTAATCTATTAGGAATCTATTTTGCGATATTTCGGGGTTTCGTGTATAATGGTCTTTTAACTGCAGGCACTTCTGATTGTCTCATGATGAATCTCGTTTGTTGGCGAGCTTGCGATATGCTATCTCCGCCGACAAAACAAAAATTCTCTCAAACAACGCAATCCCCTGGATGATACTAACTTCAGTTGGAAGACGTCCAATTGCAAACAAATATTTGTAAATGTTTGCCAAGCGTGTTTATTTTATGTATTTATGTATTTTCTGTATTTGCGCGCTTGGAGTATAGACACCTTAAGAATACACATTTAAAGTAAACTAAAGAAGGAGCTCGTTTTCCATTATATTGATATGAATAATTTTTAAGATTCGTCTAACACATATACTATTTGTTTTTTTACGATGTCCGGGCACATGCATATTACCCAAATATTATTTCTTCAAATAAGAGACCAACTTAGTTTGACATTTAAATGTTCAGTTAAAATACTGGAAGTATTTAATATAACTAAAAATCAGTTGGCTCCACTACAAATGATATGACATCCATCCGGTAGATGGACATTTATTATTTTGAGTGTACTTACTTGTTCTACCCTATTTCTTATACGATTACAAATATATATCTCCCATTGTAGTTATATGTGTTTATCTGTGCAAAGATTTCCTGCAATGGTTCCGCAACCAATACAACCGTGGGAATTTTATCACCACGAAATCAGTAAATTAGTTAGTGAACTTTTGAATAAAAAATGCACAGTCTCGTGTTTCCTTTTGTGATTTTTCCCAGTGTTTTGGTTTGTCTTGAAGGTTACTAAATGTGTTTCTTTTTCCCTTCGTTTTATACCCAAATCATATAAAAGTAATTTCGTAAGATATGTATTTACTATTCTCACCGTATTATAAGTGAATCACCATAGTAGCAATGTTAAACGCATACATTAACTCTGCGACTTGACAACTAAGCAAGGATATCATACTACCAATACCTCTAATGCTAATATAGTTAGTTTCTGCCTATCCAACATCATGAGTGTTGTTCTGAATACTATTCTATCTCACACCGCTGTCTGCCTCTCGGCTTATATCGCTACCCTCCGACATAGCACACAATATATGTACCTCCGGCGCTATCTAGTGACTCGTCAAAAAATGTAAAAGAAGAATAACCAAAATTCATCGAGTTATAGCACCTGTGCCAGGCTTGTTTGTCGCTACTTTTTAAGCAACTTCTCTTGGCACTAGATGGCGCCAGAACTGTATTGTTTACTATTTCGGAGGATATATATATAACAGAAATAGAAAAACGCTCGGAGCAACGCTCATGGCAGAAACATGCCCGTGTGTGATTCCATCAATACCATGAGCTAGATTAGCATTAATTTTGGTTATCTTTTAAGCATTTTTTGATGTGTTAACAGCACCCTTTTTTAAATTTTAATTTTAATTTTCTTCTTACAAATTTATCATCTCTTCATTTATTTCTAACCCATTTATCACATAGTTTGGTTCTTTCGAGTATTTTCCAAAATCTTTGCAAGAATCTTATGCTCTAACTAAGACTAAGACGCGTAACTTTTGGGAAAGCATGCTTTATGTATTGAACTAATAAAAAATTGAAAGGGAAATAACCATGTTTTCGTGTTATACGAGCATTTCAACTTCTTGAACTACTACAAATATTAATGTTTCTTATACGTCATGCACATACATAAAAATCTCTTTGTAATAAAGCGGAAACATGCTTTCCTATTATGTATTTAAATTATAGGGTAATGTATGTGCACACATATTTAACCTTTACATGTTCAGTTTCCTGTAATGCATCTTATATAAGTACGCACATAAAAAAATAGAGAAAGCTGATATTTAACGACTAAAAGAGGAGAATTTATAGTATCAGTTCGGTCACGTTCCTTTTTAAATAAAGGTGTTAGGGCAATTGAATTCGGTAACATTATATTGATATATAGCGCTACGTAAATCCTTTCAGTTCCAATCTTTGATCAAGCCTATGAAACTAGTCCTAAATGTAGAAATGTAGCTTTAATAACTTAATAGCACAATATAGATGTTTCTTGCAAGCTTTCACTTTTCACATGTTTTAATAATAATAATAATAAAGTTGTTACGAAGCTCCTTGGATACATATATTACAATTTAAAGTTTTCTTGGAGATTCTTCTCTATTTACGTTTCCACATGTAACATGGTGGATTTCTTCTTTATGTGAACACCATAAGCATGTTAAGCAGCTTATAACTGACAATTATTTTGTAAATCAGAAGACTCCGACCGTTTACAACTTAGACTTCCAACCGTTTACAATTTCACCTCCGTACTAACTTTTAAACGACAGAAACTAGCGATTTTAGAGGTCAATTTCCATTTTCTATGAACTATTTTTGTCGGTAGCTCAGTTGTATTTGCGATGCCACCAGAAGTGATGTCAAGTTTCTTATTCTAAATGGAACATCCTACATATTTTTACGTTTTTGGGAAGGCATCACATATACAACAAATATAGTACTTTAATTTGAGGAATATGACGGGATGCGACAATAAAGCTTTTGGTAAGCTGTTTATGTTGTCATGCATGGTTGGCTAGGAAAGAGTACCAAATAAAGAGCTCATTTTTTAAACTGTTAAATCTCAATTGTAAAAGCATAAATTATTCTTGTTGTTCTTGGTATCATATCCTGCATTTGTCATACCTTCCTTCTTTGTTGTCGTTATTATTTTCTCTCGTTTTAACATGTTTTGTTAATTGTTGTTACTTCTTTACCTTATGGAGCTAGGTGCCTATATAGCTATAAGTATGTATAATAGTAGGTTATTTAACATATTCGATCAAAAAATAGAAAAAGACGAATTTTTATCAAGTACATACACATATGCTGTGTTATATAGTACGCATTGTGTTCTTCATCTACCAACGCGTCGTAAATAAAATAACACGGGGAATATTTAGTATAAATTAAAGAGCACTTTAAAAAGCCACACCCTTGTGTTTTGGTGGTCGAGGCGCGGGGTCATGCGGAACTCCCATCCTGTTTGGGGTGTGCCCGCTCTCTTCACAGCTCAATACCTCGGATCGTCCGACCTGATCGAAATCAACGAGTTATACAAATTGAAGGTTTTAATTGTAGAACCTTTACGGAAAATATACCTACGTATTATGTCTATATGGTCGCATACGTATGTGCATCCCATGATGTATAATTACGACACTAATTTCTTTGGAAAATAAAATTTCAATGAAGCTGAAGTAAGCGCTTCCTATGTGGAAATTTGCAATTGCCGGTTCAACGAACGGTGGTACCTACATTTCTTATTTAATTTTGAAAAATTGTTTGCTGAATACCATTAAGATGCAATGTCAGTAAATTTGTTGTATGAAATTTTATTTACCGTAGAAGATGTATGTAATGATACTTTACGAATAAAGATAGATGATTTTCTAAGAGTATCAATTCAGAGTGTCACTATTTTAAGAGAAAAGGGCTTTTGAAAATCCTTATAATTCAAGTTGCAGTCACGTAATTTAAAACGCAGCAGCGATCGGTGTGGCGTAATCCAGCCGCAAACATCAGAGCGGATTACTTAAATATCGTTTGCAGTGATAGGCATAATCTAATCGTATTCTTTAATTTACTTTACTTTAATTAAAACTCGTGAATACCGGCGTGTGGGACCATCGACCTTTCGGGCAATGTCGCATGAGCAGGCAAACCAATCTTCGGGTTGTGTACGCAGTCGATGGCAATGGCTTATTGAACTTTCAGTACCGTCAAGTAACGCTTGAACATTTCGCACTCTGCTTGAGCGCCAAGTAGATATATCAAAAAAAAAATGTTTTCACCCAGTCCTAGCTTTTTTGAAAACCAAAATTCTGACACCTGTTCTAGTTGTTCTGAACATTGTTCCAGAATTTCAGAACCGTATCTCTTATATATCGAAAGGAAATCGTGTTACAATACACATTTTGATAAGTATCCATCTGCATAATGAATGTTTTCTTAAACAGTTTAATAAGATAGAGAAAAATAGGCAATAGTTGCATTAAAAAAAATCAAGTTCCGACACCTTTTGCATTTGAAAATTTAACCATAATTTTTGGATACGCTGTATAATGTTTTCGGAAAATTAATTCACTATTAATCCTACCCTATACGGTCAACAGTTTTAGAAAGTTTTAATTTTACAACCTAAACATCCTCATAGTTATGAAAATTTTCTTGCACTCGTCCATCTGTCTAAAATTTTCAAAAACTGCAAATAGGAATAACAACATAGTTGTTCAACCAAACAACAGTTACTTCCGGTATTCTTAATGTATTGAAAATATTTTAGTTCAATCATGTAAGCTGTAGCATATTCTCAAGTTTTCAGATTTTTCCAATTTTTCTTTCTTTGAAGAGCAGGCCTGACATTCTAGAATAATATTTATAACAACTAGAACAACCTAAGATAACTCTCAAAATTCCAATTTTTGAAAAAAGTAGGGCCAACTTCACACATGTGTTGAACGTATCATTATTTCAAAAATGTTATAATTTAACTTAGCGTAGATTATTTGTCGTTATCGTTGTCGTTACGTAGTAATGTTAAACAATGATTTCTAAGCAAACCACCGAACTTAGTTATAGAGAATCTTATGCCAAATGTACAAAAAATTGAGATATTCATTTAAAAAGTTAATCTATAACATCATACCTACTACATAAATCACCCCTGTGTAAGATGTTTTCAACCAATAGATTGAACCAATAAAGGCAATAAGAAATAAAAGTTGACCTGGTCGAGCGTTTTTTTTCTGATTAATTATCTTTGAATTTTTATGGAATCTAAGTATGTTGTTTTCGAAATTACAGTGTAAATAAATAAATACTGTACTGGCCTAAATTTTACCACCTGCCTGGTACTCACTACCTTTGGGACAGGTGCGTTGAGAAAAATGTATTGCGCTTTTTTGGAATATTTACAATTGCAGAAACGAGCAAATAGTGAAAGAGAAGTAGATAATAGGAAAGGGCGACTTCCATTAACTGTTTTTTTATTAGCAATAGCTAGATAAATAAATAAAGTACATACTTTTTAGTGTATTTTTCGTACCTTCGAGAAATTCATAAATAAATTGACATTTTTTAAAGCAACCTTACTACGTGTCCTAAACTTTGTTTAATTTCTAATTGCGTAGGTAAACCTGCGAACTAAAATATGTTACTTTCTCTAGCATAAAATATGCAAATAAGAACTTTCCATGATCAAATTTCTAAAAGTTGATTAAAACAGCGACAACTGAGGCTATTTCTATGTAACGTATATGTGCGGGAGACTGAATAACCTTCTCGAACTATAAATACACCAAGTATTTTTGTTTATATGTAAATATGTACAAGTTAAATTAAAAGTAAATACGTAACCGGCTATACAAACACGTAGATTCACCTTTAGATAATTTCACGTTATCTCAGAGCGTTTAAGGACAAACAAGACAGCGGGCCGCACCGGCAACAACAAAACAGCCCATCAAGATTACAGTTTTGCCATTCGGTTCTTTTCGCGTTCATTTCGAAAGCAGTTCAAGCAGACATACACTCTGTGATTTCCCAACTTCCTGCCTCTATTACCGGGTAATTAGCGACGGCCCTCCTTTCCCCTCAAAGGCGAAGGGGGGCCGGTAGCACAATGATGGGAACGCCCCGGTGAGAGGTCGCAGGTTACATTCCCATAAGAATACTCCCACACTCTACATTAGTATATATGTGGAGTAATATGAAATGTATTTATATATACATACACATATACACTCATACATTTGTTGTCGTCAAACGTCGTGATGGTATACGCAACATCTAAAGTCGCAGATAAGAATAAGGTACAAAAGACCTCAGACGAAGATTGCCAATATTCGCTCGCGTGTGTCATCAACGATTCCAGCACGCGAGCTCAAGTTATAAATTGCTGGAAGTCGCTTAGTTGTCTGTAAAAAGCGCCGTAGTTGTCGGTACATTGCCAGCACTGAAAACAGTCGACTATGATTACGATTACCGAACGGCAACTCTGATAACTTGTGACCCTTCAACGTATCAAATGAAAGGGGTTCGTGTTTGCTGTTAACGGTTTCTGATTTCGTGATAATTACTATAAGATTTATTCATTTGAAGAGGTATATAAGTCTCTAATAAAACACAATGTAATATACAAGCATGGTAAACGGGAACCTATATTCGGTTTCAATATTCTAACAAGACGATATGAACAGTGGTTTATACCATTAAGCAACTTCAACGGTTGTAAGGTCAAAATTAAACTTAAACTTTGTTCTTAAACTAAATCCCTACAAATGGAACATATGATTTCTAACTTTTAACAACGATCCAGATTCTAGATAGACTTGCAAGCTAATTAAAAAACAGTTTTCAAAATAAAATAATCTAAACTATGAGGACGACAAATACTTCTGTTATTTCATAGAGTTACTTATTCGTTAATCTTTTTTGAGCAGGAGCGGGCAAAGTTTTTACTTATTAACGGGCGAAGTAGATACAAGTGCTTCTACTTTTTTTGTGACAGCTGCTTTAATAGATTTCCCCGTAAGCTTTCTTTAAAAACCAATACAATTTATCTATCTTCATGTTATCGAGTAATCCATCTACATTTCGGTATTATAAGATGCTTTGTTAAATATAATTGCTATCCTGATGCAGTAACCAGTATTTAATTCAGGTTGTTAACCTGCATGAAAACTGTTGCTTTGTTAGCTTTCAAATTAACACAATTTACTAGGTTGATTAATCCGTTGATTTTTGACAGATTGGAAGTTCTAAATTAAAAAAGGACAACATTACCTACATTAATATAGGAAAACAAGCGGAAGAGAAACAACATATTAACGAAAGTTGAGGTAACGAGGGTTACGAGACCACTCTGCCAAGGTACAAATAACACTGTCAATGCAAAGCAAATAAAAATAAAAGATTACTTAGCGATTGCTACGACAAGATTCGTAAATAACACTGAGGAATAGTCATTTTACGTCGCAGGTCGTTTTAGGATAAGTGTAGACTGCTGCATACGAAAATCATATCAAATTTGCCAAATTGGCTTTGGAAACAAGTGAAAATTTTTATTTTCTTTTAATCGTAGGTTATGCGATTACGTTTTATTTTTAAGTGGCATAATATAAGACTAGAAAAAATCATAAAAAACGTTGTCTGTAAGACTTTTTACTGTCCTCTACCAGTGCAGTAGTGCAGTCTCTTTGCGAAGTCCAACAATAGTCTGACATCATGCGGCGTTCCCACCGACCTTGGTGTCATCTTGATATCCCGGTGGAACCGTTCTTCCTGTTCTCTATTGTAGTCGCCCAGGATGTTGGCGAATTTGTCCAAATAGTTATACAGGAAATGTATTTTAATGATGAGATTGCCTCCTGATTTTTGACAGTTTGTTAACATGTTGGTGTCTATTTCCCGGTCCTTTCCGTCCCTCTTGGGTCCAGTATCGAAGTAATTCCATACGTTTTTTAGTAACTTGATGTGGTAACCCTAGTTATCCAAGTTTAATGAAAAAATACGTTTGGTACGCTTTGCTGAAAAGGTTATCAATATTTCTTCCTTGTGATTGGAGGCAAAATTTACTACAAATATAGCGAAAACGGTTGTTTATGCATTGTCTTTGTGGCGATCTCCAGTAGAAACGCATTCAAGAATAACAGCACGCCTTCTTCGCCAAACCAAATTATTTGAAAACAAAAAATGTGTGTTGTAGTGGATATATTGGAATAAAAAATTGAGTAGTCCTAAAGAGATTTTGTGCATTTTTTCAAACGGATTCATTGTAAGATTCAACTAAATTAGTTATATATCCGGTAATTACAACTGTTATGTGAATCGAAATCACTAACAACTTTAACGCCGCGAAAAAAATGTCATATTGTTACCCCGTGTAATCGATGGTATCATTTAAGAAATGAATTCCGTAAATTCAATCTATCAATAAACTTCTCAAAAAAGGCACTTACTAAATGCTTATTTTCCAAATAGCCTTGTACGGGTCTTTATTTCAAGATGTCTTGCCTTCTTTTGTTTATGACAAAGTATGGATTTATTCTTACTAAATGACCTAGAGATGATAGTTAGATATTACATATATAACTTTAACACTTGTTCGAATGTAATTCATCAAATACTGAATGTTGTAAAAGTGCTATCGGTCACCGGTTTTATTTACGAGCACCATAACGGATTAGAACTCATTTCACACGTCTTTCGACGTGGCAGTTATCAAACCCAGCGGTGCTGCACACAAACGACACACGAAGAAAGCATTTTCTTTAACGTAGCTGATAAATTTTTGTACATACGTATCTCTTATCTCTACATAATTTAAAAGCTGCCTTGTTAGGCCTGAATATAGTCTCTTTAGAAATCAAATTGGAATACACATTGGATGCCATAATTGATTCAAACCTCCTATGTAATTGCAATTAATACAATAAATGTTTGCCAGACAATAGTGATACTTATATTTAGCAATGTGTATGAATCTGTATTGATATTGGAGATTTCCCTTCATGTGTGAATAATTGCAATCTTCCTAACACAAAGTCTACATTTTTAGAGTAAACTGCAGTACTTTTTAAATAATGATAGCAAGGACTGTGGCGTAGTATGATAAACAACACATAGGTATCGGCAAACTCCACACCTACACAAGTTTAATTTATTATATAGTAATATAATAATTAGTCCGGACTAATTATTATATTACTATATAATAAATTAAACTTGTGTGGTGCGGAGGGTGCCGATACTTATGTGTTGTTTACAGTACTTTTTAATGTGTCGATGGTTGCTGAGAATATTCACGTACAGATATACACTCATAGTTCCTATATGTTAGCTTTGTTTCATATTTTTCATATGCGATAATATAAATTATCAAAGTTATTGCGTAAATGTAACCCGCCAGTTTGACCTATAAACACCAACTCTCTCGTCCAACTAGTTGTTTGGAAATAACGAACCCCAACTTCAAGTTGCCCGAAAGCGCGTTCGGACACACACACGCATCGGTCATAATTTAATCAACGTTTTACATGCGGTACGATCTGTCGCTTTCGTAATTAATAAGTTATCGCTGGTCGAATCTACACGCAATAAATGCATAAGTGTTTCGAACTCAGCTCTTTTGCCTTACGTCTATGTCGACTGACAGTTCTCTCCTATTTATCGTTCGTTCACGTTGCTCACGCGTTAATACGTCATAAAAATGTTACCGAAATGAACTTAATATTTATAACTATATGTACAGTGGGCAAAATAAGTTATAATAATAGTCTTTATTGCGGCATTCAATTTCCAATACAAAAAATAGAATTCTCAATTTAGATATGTCAACATAAGATTACAAATGGAAATTAGCACAAGTTTCTGAATTTAAATTTTGACGTTGAATCTCGCAATCTGTAGGCGAGCTCCAGAAAGTTGCTCTAGCTAACCTACTGTATACATAAAATGAAAAATTTTCTGATACCAAATATGTACCTAATATATGAATTCTGTAGACGCTGAATCCTCATTGCAGTATTCTTGTCGATAGCAGGGTGATAAATAGATGTGCAAAAAGAAAATTGTGACAAAACAAAAGCCTCACAGAGTTTGGTTTTAGTTTTGCAATCTAAGAAGGATCGATATGGGTAAAGTTTCTTTAAATTTAAATACGCATTTTTAATGTACTTATTTATTTGTTCGCGGTATCTAAAACTATTATCAACGATCAAGCCCAAATTCTTTGCAGACTTCACAATAGGTATTGGAATGTTATTAACGACAACGATAATTAAATTTTCTAGCTGACTACAAATCTTAGGCTTGCCAAAAAGAATTACTTACGATTTTGTAGGATTCAAATGTAAATTATAACCTAACGCAGGTCAGTGTTCATATTGGAAACTGCCGTGCGCCAATCACCAGGTTTAAATGTTAAGTACAACTAAATACCATCCGCATATGCATGATGACTACAGTATTGTAGGTCCTTCATTAGTTGAGAAGTGTAGATGGAGAAGAGGAGGGACGACAAAATCGATCCCTGCGCAAGCCCTAAACAATCCGCTTATATATGTATGTATGTCCACTTTCTGTTAAGATTTTATGATTCCTTGCTTAGCATAGTTATCCATATCAATCCAATTACGTTCATTTGTGTTATCCTCTAATAAACTCATCAATTTCATGTTGTCAGTAATGAATGAATGTGTTAAAGCTAATTTAATATTATATATATACATATATACTGTAATGTTATTAAAACGACGAGGTTAGCTGTCATCAGCGCCGTAGTCACTTCTTCTGTGCTAAGTTCACATTGTACACCTATCGGGTATGAGGGTCCATCTGTTGATAGGAAGCCCGATCCCTAGGGAAAGAATCCTGCTTTGAGCCGAATATGTTAGGGGCGTAAAAATAATAAAGTTAATATAAAACATTAATATAAGTCCAGCCAACGACAAGCGTGGGGAAGACGTATATTAACTACTTATAAATATCATTTTCTTATTTGAAAGGTAACAGAAATTTCTACAGCAAGTTCTAGGGCATACGTTAGTGGTACAAACGTTATAAATGTCAATTAAATGTCTTTCCGTTCGTATCATCTAAATTCTCAGTACAATTTAACGTTGTAGTGTTACATGTGTTCAAATATGTCTTCTTAGAACACAGAATCTCCGCAGCAGTTGCGTCCTTGCGTCACACTACAGCAAAATCGTTCATTTCGGAATCCAATTCAATAATCATATATTTCAAATTGTCAAGAATTATCATAGGTATCTATGAAAACAAAACCGTTGGCAAGGAAACTAACAATAATTATTTATTATTTGTAACTTTATGTCAAGATATCAATCAGACATAATATATTGACAAGTTGTTCCAATTTTTGTCTCGATCTACTATTTAAAAGTTATTCAAAAGTGCATTTGAAGAATATTGTGTTTATGTAGAAGAAGGCTACAACATTTAAGGTTACTGATCATTTCATTTCTCGTTTTCGTTTTGACGACATTTACCGAAAGAGTGTCTAAGGACATTCCCGGATTCACGACCCCCAATTTTAGTAAATTTGTGACATTTGTAAATATGTCGAAAATTTATCTAAATTAACCTATCAAAAACTGTTAAATACCCTTTCTTCTTTTATTTTAGATTTTATCTTATTTGCTTGTTAGATTCTAAGTACAGAAACGTCCATAATGTACTATTTGTCTTGTAACACATGCATACATGTTGTCTATGATTCATTGCAATATTTTCCCTGTAACGACTTGTATATTTTATTTCCGTTCGAGTTTTGTCCCTTTTCCAAGAAGTTGTTATGATTTGACCATGTTCGTAGAACTTAAGAAATCGCATGTATTATTATTTCAATTCCCCTATTTTAGCTATACGCCATATGGACACATCTGGTTATGTATGTATCTATATACATATCTATGTACTGCAGGGGATGATGCTGCATCTCAATTTTTCACAAAAGACTCTACTCTCAACTCTCTTAGCAATAAGACGTAACTATTAAGCAATCAATATATGTACTTAATCATTAGTAAGTAGAAATAAAGTTAGTAATAGTAACTTTGGTGATTTTCTTCCGAGTACACACACAAACCAATCAATTTAAATGTTTTTACATAACGAAACATTACAGTACATATATATAATATTAAACAACCTGAGGTTGCTTTTAGTTATCGTTACCCTCAATATAAAATTGTAAACATTTATTTACTATTTTATGCTAATTTATTTACTCAGTTGATCAACAAATTAGTATGTCTTCTTTACTATTGTCATGGTAACCAAATAATACTAACACTCTAAGGCACTTGTCTCTTGTTTACTTTCACATTATTTTAAGATGGCTATGAATGGTAACTAAGCCATACACGTATTTATTTTATATTGTCTAAATGTTCTGAAATGTCAGTTTTCATTAATATTACTGGTGTTTTCATTATCTAAGAATTCAAAAATGTATGAAAACTATGAAAGTTTGTTTGTTTGAATTGTTATTTGTAACATTTAATATTAAAACATTTTTTTCTGCCTTGTTGAAATCTTTTATTTGCTTATCATCACCATTCATAGCCATCTTAAAATAATGTGAAATGAAGAAAAACAAATAATTCAAAAATTGTTTAAATAAAATATCAAGTGTGTTACATCATTCCAAAGGTAATTTTATATGCTTTTCAATAGTGTAAAAATATATAGGGTGTTCCATATAAAAAAATACAAGTCTTGATAATATCTCAAAAAATAGGATTTTAAAAATAGAAACAATTAGAGCATAGGATTCTGCGTCAAAAAGCGCCCTAATATAGTTTTTATATAAATCAAGCATTTTCACAAATAAAGAAGTTACAGTGGTTTTTAAAAATTGCACATTTTAAGAAAACGCTCTGTATCTCTTATATTAAGGAAGATATAAAAATAGGAATTTCACCAATCGATTTCTCTTTAAAATCGAGCTCCAGAAGCTTAGGTCAGTTTTTGTCTAATTCCTTTAGAAATATAAGTTCCCTATTAAAAGTATCGAATTTGGCCCACCATGTACGCATGTTTCGATAGCTTCGATAGTTTCAGTGAAGTGTTTGTGGTAACGGGTAATAGTGAAGTGTTTCAGTGTTCCAGTGCCACAGTATTCGAGTACGTGCTCTACCTTGTACCTTGTACATGTGCCAAAAAGCATAAATAATAACCGCAGAAAATAAAATAAAATTAACATTAAAACGCAAACAATCCTCTTCTTTTTAACATTAGCACAGTAATTGTGTATGCAGTACTAAATCCGTTAATTAACTATTAACTATTTTGTTCTGCATTTTTTAAATCTACAAACAACTTTGTATGTTTATGTTATATAATAAGAGTAAACTACATGATGAAATGATTTCTGAAAATCGAGCACCAACTTTTATATAATCCGTTCGTTCAAATTCTACATGTATATGATTCATCTAAAGTTCATTTAAGGTATCAATGTAAAGTTGTATCGATTTTCTGTCACAAGTAGTATATGTTGTTAAGCGCTATTATTTCTATAATGTAATCTTTTTAAATGATTAATTAACTAAACAAATTTTAACTGTATTAACATCATATAATGTCCGGTATATGTTATTTTGCTAGGTTATACTAGTTAGAAATATCTAAACTCAATTAATTTGAAAGAATTCACTTTTACCCTTATTACTACAATTAACATTAATTCTCATTTTCATAAAATCTTTTGGGCTGCTTTCAACCTGATACGTATATATGTTAATTAATTATCAATAGTATGTATTTTGGCATATATATTTATTCTTTCAGGTTAAATATACTATTCAAATGAAAAGTAAGCACAGTTCCTAGAATTAGTAATTATATCGCATCTACTGTCTGTCCTCTTCGTTACCTGGGATTCCGAAAACACCCGAAGCCCGTTCTCTGGTAGTATTGATAAGCGATGGTCGACAGGCGGGGAGGCATAACTTGTTTTGCCTGCTGTACAATACACCCGTTCCCGTTCTCTGTTATTTATACATCACACCTAGCAAAACCCAAATGCCAAGCGTCATTGTGTGAAATGTAATGGTAGGAAAAGGCGCCCTCATCCTTCCTATTCCATACCGTCTCGTAACGAACTCGATAATATCGAATCCAGTTACACATTTTCTCACAGAAATTACGCCCGAAAAGGTAAAATTAACTGATTTATCACCGATCCAAATAGCATTGTCAATATATGTGATAGCAGATCAAACGTCATCTTTTCCCAACGCACATTTTTTTTATAATGGATATCCCCAATTCAAAAACACTGTAATCATTACTCCGATTCCAATTTTTGCATTATTTGTAATTCGCACCTAGCTGTATATTTAAGATTAAATTCTTCAATTACGATATAACTTGAGAAGAAATGAAAATCGGATAAGAATATAGGAGTTTTCCTTTTACATTATTTTTGGTCCGTTCCTCCCAACTCATTCTGTACAAATTGTTTCGGAAGTTCATGCACTTGTTTTAACGGATGGTACTGCTTGATAAACAAAAACCCATTCGGTCACCGGTTGATGATGAGGACCATTCGTGTCCTCGAAACGGCTGTCCCGGAATAAATAATTATATTACTATATAATAAATTAAACTTGTGTGGTGCCGAGGTTGCCGATACTTATGTGTTGTTTAAAAACCCATTGGATAAAATTTTTCAGAGAAACTACATTTATTTAGGAGCCCGTCTATTCTATCAATATATCGTTGGAATCGCTATGTATCCGTTGTAGTAATTCTTGCACACTATTTTCATTTCCGGTGAAAACTAAATCTTTCATATATCTCCACAAATAAGAATCAACTGAATTTAACTATGGCGGATGATGCATAAGCAACGCACGCGAACAACTTTAAAGACAACGAAATAAATACAAACACTAGAATAACTAAATGAACATAAGTTTTATACGATAAATGAATGCGAACGGTATTACTTATTGTACTAGTAAATCAATGCTAAGTATATCAATATTGCAATAATTTGCGTAATATCATTGATTATTTTCAAATTATAGGTTTCGACATATTTATTATATCTATACAAAGGTTTTTATAATGATATCTTTAACTAAAGTTTGCTATTACAATCGTCGAAAAGTGTGCATATTATACCGTTACACTAGGTTACCAAAGGTTTCGCAAATCAGCGGTATCGTACGCGTAATGAAAAAAGCAACTTTAATTTTTATCTTAGATAATAGATAAGATTAATGCTCCCATTTCGCCTAACGTAGGCGTATCGTACTGCGGAAATTGCGAATACAAAAGAAGAGATATAATTCATTTTCGAAAGTATTTTAGATGCAATGAGGAAAAAATTACACGTATCGAGACGGATAATTTCTGACGAGAAAGCGGATACCAATTTAACTGAACACGAAAGACCTTGCTTTTGGAAGAGGCGGAGAAGAAAACGGCGGATGCTGATCGCTCAATCGGAAAATTCACGGTCCATCAAGTGAAACAGGAGTCGTATGGAAGGAAAACGTAACGTCTGAGTGCGCAAAAGACGTATACGAAGCGAATTTAGAATGATTAAATTAGTAGAAGTTTGGCTAGTAGAAAGACAACTAAATCGATCATAAATCATAAATATTTGGACATTACATTAATTAATACGATTTAGCTTCGCCATAAATGCATATGCGAATTAAGATGAAGCATTTACTTTGCGATGTACGTGTATGCAAAATTCTCGTAAAGATTTTGGGCTATTAAATCTACTAGGATAACTCGGCGTATATTGGAATTGCTTCAACTTTATCTCGCATTAAACCAACTTAGTTAATTGAAATCAAATTCAATAAAATATACAAGAATCGTTTAACAAAAGACATAATACCGCCCAAACCCGGAACACGTTTAGTTTTAACAAAATTTAGGTTCGCATTACTCTACCAGAAAGGCAGCACGCATTGGTATTGAAGATGGAACCTAGCTTCATTGCTATAAAAACAAAATTTCTCTTGCAAGAAACAAAACTTGTTTTCTACAGACCACGCAGAAAACAGCAGGAGTCTGGTTTCAGTGCGTGGCTAAATTTAAGGGATGGCACTTATTTAAGAATCGTACCAACAGGTACTGTTCTTTGTTATTTTTCTTGAAGTTTTAGGACTTTTCACAATTGCCTGCAAAAATCTTGATCTATTACCCTAGTTATCAATAGTAATGCTGGTTGAAGCGTTTATTATTAAAAAAATTTTTTGCTAATTCTTTATCGTTCAATATCTCTTCAATTACATTAATCACTTCACAAATAATAAATGGTAACAAATTTCATCGATTTCGTCAAATCATTATACGATTACAATTGCAGCCCGTATAGTGTACATGTATCTGGAAACGCCAGGGAACACCTACTTTATACTTTCAGAATATGAATCTAATGTAATGTTCACAATCACTTCTAGGATTTTTAAAATGTGAGTGCTATAAGCTGTCTAGTATTGTCGCACCTCCAAAGAATCAGTAGTGGTAATATCGCGTTCCATTTTATTGCGTTTAGGTACTTTATATTGTTCTTTATTTAATTGCAGGCACTTATATTGGCGTAAACATAACTTTTAATGAAGAATAAGGTTGCGAGAAACGCACGAGCTGCGCACTTATATTTTCGCCTTGCGCCATCGGAAGAAACCGCAAAAACTCAATAAATTTTCTAATTTACATTTTACCGACTTTTTTACGGCGTATTTCCGAGAAATTCGTCTGCCCACATAAATAAAGCCAAGCTCTTAACTATCCATGACGTATTCCTAAGTAAACTATGCGCACTATTTTTTATGCAACAGTTGGTTTAGCTCTTTACTTCTTTACTTCTTTATTGTTTTTGTTTCACTTAACATTAATGGGTAAAAAGATGAAAACTTAAAAAAGCACAACGTATACTAGGTGAGACAACGCCTTAGCAACATCCATTTATTCTCTAATAAACAAAAATAAAATTTGATATACCTATGCTGGTTGCACCGACCTATGTTAAAGTAATGTTAGCTGATTAGTTAGATAAAATTCCGTTGTACCAAGCATGATTAGACAAGTTACCTAATTCGGTTTTACTAATTCAGCACGATACCTCCATCAAAGTTCGCATTAACCCCAAAATTTGTCTTGTATCCACTAACTGCCAATTATTGCTAAGATATTGACTATTAAGAAATAAAATAAAAATGTCAAGTAATAATGAGAGCAGTAATTAATAATAATTCATCCTCATCATCTTCTGATGATGTACTAATGGAATTGATCAATATGCTGTCGAAAACATACTGCCAAAGAAATAATGTTACGGAAAATGTTGATAACATAGACTTTAAAATGCGGTTTGGGTTTTATAAGGAAGCTTTAGAAGAGATGATTGACTTACATCATTTTCAATATAATAACAGATGGCTGGCGATCACATAAATATTTAAGTCAACTGTAAGTAAAAGAATAACACGAATAACAATACAGCTAGCCTCTCGTGTACAAGATTATATTAAAATGCCTCAAACAAGAGAAGTGATCTTACAAAGCATGAGTAATTTGTGATTTTCCTGGGTTAGTTAGGTATTTAGATTGTACACACATTAAAATATTATCACCTGAAGGAGAGAATGCAGAACTCTATCGAAACAGAAAGGGTTGGTTTTCAGTCAATGTGTAAGTAGTTTATGACACACAACTTCGGACTAGAGATATAGCAACTGGTTGCCCAACTTCTATCCACGATAGTACTATATTTAGTTCTGGTGCATTGATTATGTTTCGTTACTTCTACACAGAAACTTTAATTATAAAATGATCTGAAATCAACTGTTGACGACTCACAACAATAATTTCCTTGTACCAGCCAATCCTTACACAAAACATCATGCGCTGTGTTTACTAATTCTTTCATCAATATTCTCTATGTTGGTTTTTAGGGTAATTGAAATGCCGCTGTTTCCTTAACACGCTGTAGAAGATCAACAAAATTCTATAGGAAGGTCATCCATATCGTTGCCATATTTGATTCATATCCCTTTTTATGGAACACCTTGTATATTTTTGCAAAATCAAATAGAGGAACTCTTATAATAGTAAGATAACATATGTCCTATATTAGCCGTTTGCCACAAGATTCAGTCTTTGGTCAACACTGTCCTAAAATATAAAGAAAAACCTGCAAAATAATTTTTATGAATTGCAAATATCTCCAAAACATCCATCCTGTCGATGATGACATAAACAGCGCTTGTTTGAGAACTATGTTATCAAAATATGTATTATATATTATAGCAATATCTTTATTAGAAAACAATTTAGTCAAAAAAATTGAAATAATTGACGTGAATACGATATTCCAAAATATATCGCAGGATTAAAGTGATATCTATCATATCAACTACGAGATATATTGTTTTTTTTTTTTTTCAAAATATGCGGGTAATTGCTGTATTACTGCCGCTAGTTGTAAAATTTTAGAGTGCCTGTATATGTTTGAAACACGGAACTGAAATAAAAAGCTAAACACACCTGTATTGCATATAGCATTCAAATAACTCCTAAATCATTTAAAATGCATGTATGAATACTTGTACAGGATGTGCCGACTAACCTGCCAGTTAGCAGAATCTGGATAAGCGATCGTAATGGAAATTTGAAAATTGGTGATGTTTCCTTTCCTTATTTCCGATTACATTAAAAATGAATTTCAACTTACCTATATTAAATAAAACACGCTATGTATTTTATAGCGCAGACATATACAAGATTCCGTTTTCTTTGGACCTTTCTCGATACGATACGTTCTGACCCAAAATTATCAAAAAATATCAGTTAGTCCATTATATCTAGACTTACAACTAGAGATATGTGCACCCCAAAACATCATCTTAGAATTGGCATTTTAGAGTTATATACTCGTGTGTACACTCGCCGACAAAGCCATCCGAGCGCCTGATTGTAGTCAGCCTGCTAGTTGACGCGGACATATGCGTACATCTGCGCCGTAGACTGTAATTGGATGCTTTGATGAGCGATCATTCTGCCTATCGGCTAATGTACATACGAAATGAGCTTTATTATGTTATCTACATAGGTGTGGAAACAATAACGCTACTGCGATAATTTTCTTGTATCAAGTTTCTCTGACGTTTTTTAGTGGCATCTCTGCCGTTAGTTTAAAGAAGCAGAAGTGAGTTATTTGAATCTTGAACACTGAAGCGTAGTAGATCAAAAGTAACCAGTAGTTCGAAGAATATCCATGAGAAAATGGCGGTAGTGTATGGAGAAAATAGTCCGTCCTATTTTAAAGTCAAATATTGGTGCAAGCAGTTCAAATGGGGCCGGGGATCCGTTCATGATGACCCGAAGTGCTGAAGACATCCGGAACAAATCATCAACAAAGTTGAAAGCTTGGTGTTGACTAACTGCTGAGTAAAAGCTTTAGTTATTGCGAGACAAATGGGAATATCAGAAACGAGTATTTTTAACATTTCGGAATTACCAAAATGTCAGCACGATGGATTCCCAAGTCCCCAAAAACTGCGAAGACGACAAATTTACGAGAAGAATTTAACTGCTTTATCATAAGATCCAGACTTCTATAAAATGGCAATCGAGAATGAAACTTGGGTAAATCATTGGCACCCTCCTACGAAACAAGGGTCCAGGCAACAAATTTATAAGGGCTCCCCATCGCCCAAGAATTCTCTTATTTGAGTATATACCAAAGTTGACTACAACTACAACATTTACCTTACAGTCCAAAAATCGTCCCTCTGACTATTATCCTTTTTCAAAACTAAAAGAAAACACTTGAGAGGGCGTCGCTTTTTATTGAATGATTTGGAAAATGCCGTGGCATTGTATTTTGCAGAATTACCAAAACATTTTTTTATTTCGAAAGCATAGCGTTACAAATTCTTACGTTGAAAAATACAACTTATGACCTATTTCTTTTAAGAAATCAACAATGTGCATAAAAGTTAAAAATAACAAACATTATATATTAGCAGAAAACGATTGATTATTAGTTTGATGTTACACATAAATTTAGTTATATTGTGGGCATGGCCCGAACACTGAAAGAAAGTATGATTGTTACCAGATATAAATTCCTTATCACATGTACACTCAACTATGTTGTTGATGATTTCTTCAGTTCGTGCTTCTAAAGATCTTCCACACTTTAGGTCATCATGAGTGGATTCCTTGCCCCATTTGAAGTGCTTGCGCCAATAATTGACTTGGAAATAAGACGAACAATGTTTTCCCCTTACACTGCCACCACTCTTTCGTGGATATTCTTTGGGCTACTGCCTTCTTTCGATAAATATATATCATTACGTTTCTGTATTCAAGATTCACATCACTTTCTTTCACTTCATTCACTAAACTGATGCATGAATGACAAATGTTAAGCGATTAGAACCAAGCTTGGAGAGGACACTATACAATATTACACAAACTTGACATAAGAAAATTATCAGCATATTGTTTCCATAGCTGGGTAAATAACATAAAAAACTATTCGTTTATCTTCAAACATTATTCCCCGATGTTGTTAGGTTTTCTCAGTACTTTATTAAGCCTGCTAACCTGCTAAGGTCAATAACACAAAGAACAGTACTTCTTCAAATCAGTATCTTCTTGTACTACCAATATTAAAAAAAGCAACAAAGCTAATTTGAAATCTTTAAATAACCACAATAAAATATACCATATCTTTCCTTTTATAAATTGCATCTTTCCAGAGTTTCGTTTTGCTCATGACTTTTGTATAAAATAAGCGTGAACATATGAAAAACGTTTACATCATACTTTTACATAAAAAAAGAATTAGATTAATACCTATTAAAATAAAAAAAAAATTAGGTTTAGACATTTTTGTTAACAGTAAAAATTTTCTTTGAAAATACAAAGAATATATAGACATTTCTTATTAAAACAAATTTCTTTTACAAATGCTTGGGAAATAAAACAAATTTTTGCTATTTAAAAATTTAAATAAAGTTAGCAGATAACTTGGTTTGCTGTCTGTAAATTTTAAATCACTCAGTGTAGTTTCTAGCCCTTATATGTACTTTGTGCATTCAGAAACGTTATCATCTCCTACAGTAATTACAGTTTCTTTCCTTAATCTTTTATTTCAATTCTTTTTATTTTTAATTGACAATTATTACATGGCGTAGAATATAAGTTTCACATTTTAGTCATGCTCATCTTCGATGGTCGAAAAAAAGGCGAATATAAAATAAGCGAGACACGTTAAAAGCTCACACCGATAAAACTGTTAGGTGCGAGTATATAAAATTGAGAGAAATCAAATGACAAAGTTTACACCCTACAATCAGAGAGTGTGTGCGGTGATATATGGGCAATGGGCAGGCTTGGCGGGCCTTATAATAACAGAGCGGCTTAATAATACCTCTCACGAACAGTGTTGGTATAACATAACCTTACAAACGCGCGGACCGCGCCGTCAAAGTTAGCTGTGCTTTGGGCAATTACCAAAAACAAAACGACTGAAAAAAAAACAAGGAGAAACAAAGCGCTAATATGTGTCAATTGACTGTCTAGTTTCTAATGAAAATGTTTCAAGGGCACGTGTACATGCAAACTCGGTGTGTCTATCACCTCTAACGCGTATGACCAATAAATTCGGCGATCTTATTATTAGCATTTGGTCGCTAACATTCTCTTAGTCAATTTGATTTTGCAATGGTTGTGTGCGGAAAATTGTACCCGCAATAAAATGCCAAAGTGATTAAGTAATTAATTTATATGTACAAGTGTCTTTTTTTATGCAAAGTTTAATTTTACTGATGTAGTGAAAACCTATTAATACTGAACTAAAGTTAATCTTGAAGTGTTATGGAAAATAGTCATAATTTGTTTCAATATCAGTTAATTACATCAAACCATATTGTATACAGGATGTTCCAATCTTCTGGAAATGTAAAATTATCTCTCGTCCACATAGAACGAAGCTAAAATTTGGTGGTAATATAAGAGACAGTAGCAAATTGGAACAGTTCAGTTTTACTGCTGATGAGAGTAACTTGTCTCTTGACGTCCAATGTGAGTGAAGTACCTATTGTAGTAAGGCTTTCAGTGAAGTGTTTCAGTATTTTTTTTTAATAACGCTATCTATTTTTTATGTATCCACCTTATTGAAAATGTATATCTAATATTTCTGTATAAAAGTGCATATATCTAATACTGAACGTAAAGGGGATATTTACAATTAATGCGAGTTGTCTATTTGGATATTACACCCAAGTGATTCATGGCATTAGTATTGTTTAAACAGTTTTTAAATTGTTGATTTAAAATTTTAAACCCAAGTAGCTACTTCCACTCAAAAGCGACCCTTCCATTTGGAAATTACATCCAAATACACACTAATTAATGAATGTATTTGCTTCTATTGGCGAGTACTGAATTTGCCCTGGTTTTGCCGAAGATCCAGGTATTAAAAAGAGATCCATTCCTACAAAGACTGGTGTAGTTGGTAGAGCACCCGTCTGACAAACGGGTGTCGTAGGGTCGAATCCTGTCAATGTCTTGGATTTTCAATTAATAATTAATTAATCGAAATTAATTACATCGAGAAAAACCGATTTATCAATATTTGCCGATGAAAATATTCATTAATTTGATTTAATTAGGCCAGATGGCGCACCGACTTACAACTATCGAAAACTAGTCGTCTTCTGTAGTATTAGATATGTCCTGAAACGAACCGAAAAATGTGTTGAGAAACGAGGACAGGTTTTTGGACAGCTGAAGTAGAATTAGTGACTTTCAAACAAAAACTTTGTTATTTTGTTATTGTTTTATAATCAAATAGTGTTTCCCGAAAATTTGTTTTTTTTATGTTTTACAATTTCATTACAAATCATCATTTGTCTCCACAGCAACCTAAGTTAGTAACGTAAACTTACGTCCTTGTAACTCCGTTATTTTTGATCCTAAAAAAGTTCATTATAATTGATTTTATTCTAAAATCTAATACTTTTCATGAAGAAATACAATTCCATTTAAAAAATTGTTATTCTATCTACAACCTCAAAAACGCAATGTTCAATTGTTTTTCCATTGTCACCATTGCAATCGGCTACAAGTTTGCTAATTTGATCGATGACGTAGCTTTAAAAATAAAGAAGTGACCAATGGTGCGCACTTAATTTAGATCACCTATATATCGTAATGGAAAAATTTTGCATAAAATAAATAAAATTTTAGTGCAAATCTAGTATAACCAAAAAAATTAATTGCAATTATAAGATTTCAAACATTCACCTAGTACAAAGATTATTTTAGTGATAGTTATTTTTAAATTACTGACGATTTTCAAATATTAAACTGTGTTTAATATATAAAATCTCCTATATTCAAAGCTGTATCTTCAAACACAAAAAGAAAACCTGGTTGTTCTCGTATCTCATAGATTCTGCGTGATCTGCTGTAGTAAATGACATTTCTTTATTTGTAACTGCAACTTAGTTAAGTGCACGTTGGAACATACTACAATCCTTTTTCGCGTATTAAAACATCAATAATAAATCAAAATAATAATTTCAATAGGCCCACTTTAGTCGAAAAGGCACGGCATAAAGTTATGTGGCACACTTTAAATACCATCTATATGTCCACTAATTCTTTTTTTTTTTGTTCTAAATTGAAAATTGCATTCTTAATTATAAAATAGGACAACAGAAGCGCAAGAATATTATAAGCGTGTAAACATCCGAAGTACTGTATTGAATTTTTTGCTTCATTATTTATTTTATCCTTGAATACACAAAAAGGTACTCGTTAACAGTTATAATAACTACGTCAGAGTGCATTGTCTGTGTTTTTTGCTCCCTATGCAAACGTAAGTACACGCGTCGATCGAAAAAACCTCACACCAAAAGAAGATTATGGCTTATGGCATTCCGCTGATAAAAATCTCGCACACCGGAAACGTTATTTTATTTAAATATAATATTTACCGACGGTCTGACAAAGACGAGCAGAAACTTCGATCGCAAATTTATGTTTCTCTCACATTACCAGCGTGCCGTTGCGAATACAAACTATCTAATTTATCGCGATCGAAAATCAAGTGAATTCTTAATTTGGCGCATTGTAACACACCAAAGGTTCGTTTAAATGTATTTAATGGTATTAGCGGCATTCAATATCAGCAACTTTAGTTAATTGATTTCACAGCTAATATTATAAACTCAGCCTATAGGTGAGATAAAACATTGTGGACAGAAACAGCTTATAAGAACAAATCAAGAAAACTCAATTCCCGTCAGTAGCTCCTCGTTATCTATTCACAACATCGTCAGAGTAGACAACATGACTAGCCTTGAAATAAAAGATACAGTCTTCATTATGTTAAAGGAACATACGCAATACAAGTTGCATTCTGAAATATCACAATAATATTGAATAAACTTAAATGACGTCAAAAGATCAACATAGCTAGTCCACACACAACACAAACGCCATTCATTCTAACTACTATGAAGATATCATAAGTAAATAATAAAAGCTTAAGGCGAGCTTGTAATTGCTAACAATAAGTAACACACATATATACCTCGTAAGAATGTTGGTTAACACTTAGTATCCACACTAGAAGAACAAAACTTGTTCCGTACCTCATCCCCCACAAGCACTCATTTTTCCATATTATATACAGTTGCTGTGATAAAGTTGGAGTAGGAAGTTGTGTATTCGGAAAATTTTAAATTTTAAAAGAAATGATCTTTGGCTAATTTAAATTAAGGTAGATATCAATTAATAAAGTTTTACGAGTATTAAAATTTGAAAAGAGAAACTAACTTGGAATTGTGATGTTCCAATATAATTTTTTTGTTTATATGTTACGCACTAGAGCCAGCGTATTTGTAAAGCACCAACCTCGACTTCTACCTCGAAACAACGGTAGAATTCAAATGATGAACACTTAGAAAATGGGAACACAGCCAAACACGTGTTACCCCAGTTGAATGTTAGGCTAAAAATGAGAAATTAATTAGCATCTCTTCACTCCTGTATTTAATCGCAATAGCGATTGTTTAAACACGGCTATTTTTGATAATTATACTTTTCGAAAATGTCTTTGCTAATGACGTTTTGATTTAATTTCCTACATTCTAAAAATAGCAACATGCACTTTGGGGAACCAACTGAAAGACTGTTTCATTGATACTAGATAACCATTTATTGGAACAACCAACAACCTCACAATATAAAAATTTACTGACAAACGAAGCGATTACTTGACGAACCACATTTAATTTACGAATTACAAATAAGATAGGACTGAAAATATTCTTATTCTTAGGAAAATATTACATTAAACTAGGAGATTTTGATTGAAGAAATTTAACAGAATACCAGTTATTCACTCCTTTCACAAAGACCGTCGTTAGCTGGACTTATAATTCCCCCCTACCAAGTAGGAGATAAAAGGAGTTGAAGCTACCTAAAAGGAGCTCATAGAAAGCAAAATACGTAGCGTTAATGACACTTACGCTCGATGTTGTTATTACATTACATTACACATCAAAATCTGTACTATAAAATTTCAAAGGCTCATTAAAAAATTCATCTCTTTTCATCCTCCATCAATTCCTACATTAGTTTCCAATTGTCAGCAACATCATTACTCTTTGTAGAGGCCGTATAGCGTCTTCATATGGCACACCCTCAGCATTCGCCGAACTAGGAGTGAGAAAAACTACCGAGAACCTTACTTCAAGAGTTGCGAACCCGGTACTCCAATACTAATAGCCCAGCGCAAAATCATAAGTTGGTGTTGAGTTCCGTTATAACCGAAAGCGGCAGACATATATAAAAAAAACACATTGATGGTTGCAGTTTCTAGTAAGACAGCATAATACATTTAAAGATCAGTTTTGGCTCCAACTCTTTTCTTGATGTATGTTAATGGTCTCTATCTAACGCTAACACACTATACCTTATATATACATTGACTATGCTGATCTCTTAGCTTCTACCGCGACCTTAGTTAGTCGGTAGTTTTTTTACTTAACAATTTGATTCATTTTATGAGATCAGAACATTGTGATGTGAGTTGCCCTACTGCAACAAAAACGATACGCTGTCTATTAACCATAGTCGCAAACTCACACTTGTTTGCCATGTTTTCATTAATTTCTGAAACAAGTGCTATAACTTAGATGGGTATCTAAGTTATCAAGAAACTTCACATTTTCTTGATGATGATTTTCACGCGTATAATACATTGCCTTCCACTTTATAATTTACCAATAATTAAAAGTAACATGGTTATTTCAAGTATTATTTATACTCCTAGGATCTAAAATATTATATAAAGGGCAGAGTTAATACAAATACAGTACCAGTAAATATCAATTACGTAAGCTAACAATTTGTCAAATCGAGTTTTTTCAGCCGATCTATATAGATATGCAGACCATTTCTGTGCATAATCGACGCACATTTGAAAGCGCCATTATATTTAATTGTTATATAGGGGCTAACACTCTTATATTCAAATATAATTTTGCATTGCAATCTTACCGTCTCTAAGTATATCAACAGGTGTTGAAATGTTCATACTATTCCAGCATGTATTACAAATATACAGAGTTATATCCCGCATGAACGTTGAGAATACCTGTTGAATATATCGTGGGTGGTTACCGAACAGAACTATTATTAAAATAATTGATGTCATTTTAATTCCAAGTGTTATTGATTCCGAGAAACGTGAAGTAATCATTATCCGAAAAACGTGCATTAAATATACAGGGTGGCTGTATGGATTGGCAGTGAATAGGTAGTATTTATTAAAGCGCTCTAATATCCCAAATAATCAACGGATGTGAATGATCATCAGTATCCCATATTCATTATTACAATTGATTATTACTTCAGAAAATCATATGATTTCGGATCCTAAACATTTCGGCCTTGAGAAGAATCGAACCAGAAAACCGGATTGTTAAAACGTAAGGATCTTATATTTTCTTCCGAGCCTATCGGAATCGCCTATGCACATTATTTTAATTGCAAGTATGTAAATTCTACCCATAATAATTTACCATTTACCGCATCAGCACCAATTTTCTGCTTGCAAGAATTTAAAAATGGTGCAAAAGCAAATTTCACTTGCTGCTAACCTTGACTGTATTCCGAGTTTCTTGACAACTCTCTAACGGAAACGTTATTTTTTTGTGTCTATTGGACTACTACGGCAAAAATGAGTTGTACTGGTAAGAATTAGTGCTAAAAAAACTTTTTTTGTTAAAATCTCTTTTTGGTTTCGTAAATTTGAGGTGACTCCTATATAAGCGTTCTGATCCATTTAACTTTTGTCATAGATAGTAACTTCCATTCTTACCATAAAATTCTGTAGCCTTAGCGAACAATAATATATCTGAACATTATAACAAAGAAAAGAAACAAACTATTAATTCTTTTTATGGAAAGCACGAATTATCGTCAACCTCTTGATATCGTAGAACAAAGAATAGGTTTTCTAAATAAACATCGGTGTTTCTAATATTGTCTTCAGTGATATCTCAGTTTTATATATAATCATATTTAGGGCAAAAATGTCTATCAAAGTCATGGTGTTTATATTTTTGTGGTGTACTACTTACTTTTGTCCATTTCACGCCGATATTGAAAGCATCAGTATCGGTAATGCCATCTTCGTCATTCTCAGTATCATCTATCTTAAATCACTCAGCTTTCAAAATATGTCGAGTGCTGATCAAATTGGTCTCTTGTACATAATCAAATTCCACTTCAGGGATAGCCTCGTTGTGTGAATAATTATGCCGGCCATCATCATCATCATCGTTATCAGATTCTATTTCTAGAGGAACGTAATCTCGGTCTAGAGTATAGTCGTCGTCATCAGAGTTCGAGAAAATTTCCTTGTTGGAGTATCTCCCAAACGCTTTGGAGTGAAGTTAGCCCAGATTGGTAGTAAGGAACTTATTGTATGTATCGTTGTCTTCTTCAGCAGCAGAGATCTCAACCATCGTCCCATTTACCCTGTCATTAGGAGATAACTCTAATATTTCATTATCTGAAAATTCGGCAGTAATACGTTATGTGGTTACCGCAGATGCCAGAAACTGTTCCATAGGCTACCGTATACCGCTAAGAACTAGAACCATATGAAAATTCATACAAGTACAGCAAGTGGCTTCTATAATAATCATGAATCTATAAATAGTTAAAGATAGCGCAGACCTCTGCTAAACCTCTACGCACTATTTTTACTCGAACAATAATAATATGCGAATTTCTGGTTAACTGCAAAGTAGCCTCTGTCCCATCTTTAAAAGAGGCGACACTACTTCCACAGAACTGCAGCCTATCTCGCTTCTTAGCATTTTTTCTTACGTCTCTCTATTCCCCTCCACCAACGTGCGTTGATCCCCGGACGCTCTACAGTTTCAAATTCAGCTTGCTTCACTTAATTTGTTTCTGGGAAAATTGATAATAGAGCACAAGAAGATGTCTCCTAGTTAGTCTTTCAAAGAACGCTTGATCAAATAGGTCATTACGTCCTTATAGAAAAATCGACATTATACAGTCTCTCTGATTCACTAATTATGCTTTTAGAATCTTATTTGTTAAATCGTTAGGTATTATAATCACTCGTCGACCACCTTTTATCCTCCTTCTAGTGTTCCTTAGATTTCGAACCATGGACCCTATAGCTGACCTCTATGGACAATCTGTTATCTTGCATCAACTGCGAAAAGCTGATGTTTGCTGACGACTTAAAATTGTTGACTGGTATCAGTTTATTCGCTGACTGTATGCACTTAGAACTCTCCATTCCATTTTGCTTCTTTGTGTTTTTTTAATTTATGAATATATTTTGCTCATGAGTTTTTATCTCGCATACTACCTAGCTCTGAATATAATTGAATTATTTGTTTCAGGTATGTATCCAGTGCAGTGCAAAAATACAGCGTGCAACTACAAACCAAGGTCTAGTATAAACTAAATTATATTAAAACCATTCGAACTGGAAATTTCGGATGCCTGGGAAATATATAAATAACATTATTGCTTGTACTGTAAATTTACATCTTTTGAATCTAATGTTAACACTAAATTTAAAGTAATTCCTAAGCCAAACTGCTTTAATATCAGAACAGTTGCGCAATCATTTGTGTAACCATGTAAATAATAATGTGAATAGATCATAAACTTATTGCTTTTTTCTTTGCAATTATAATCAATTATTATTTTTGGTCAAAAAATTCGCATCCCTTCTTGACATTACAATTTCCATTCACATAGTATATATCCAAGTAGACAGGGTCTTTTCGCTGCCAGGACATAAGTTTGTTTTCTTAAATAGGACATACTGTATATTATTGAATTTTTGGATGCCTCTCTTCAATTGATGTCAACATCCTTTATCATTCCCTGTACCCATTTGAAATAATTTGACATTTTTGTGAAATGCTTATTTTTCTTATTCTTATTCTTTGTAAACATTATCCTTTCTTAAGTGAATTAAATATGAAACAATGCAGATTTTTGTTGTTAAGTTACACAAACCTTTGTCGAAATACTGTAAATTATTGTTTTTTTCTGAAGATATTAAAAGTAATTTATTTGACTACAATTTCAAATCCAGTCAAAGTATCCGCAATTTTTGTACAATACGACTTTCTATATACTGTTGTACATTTTCTAACATTTCCGGGGTAATATTTTGTATAATGTCGAAGGTAGGCGTTTCGATAAGAAATTCACCGCAAAGCTCTTCAGTTTACCTAAATAATAAACGTATTCCTGTGATCCTTTCTGTTTTGAGTAAATTTTAAACTTTCGGAAAATCCTTACTTTTACTACTAAAAGAACTTCTATGCTCTAAATAAATCTGTTTTATGCTGAACTCTAGTCGACATTTATATATTTATTTTTGGTATTTATTATTTATACGTGCTTGTTAACTTGCGAAACAATGCACGTGGGAAAATAATATTGGAATTGTTCCAAAAACATATTTTACATATTATTTCTAATAAATATCTTTAGAGGACGAACGTAGATGGTATTTCGCCACAGTACTCCATATAGAGACATGGAGTACTGTGATAATACATATGTATTTAAACGAAATATATATTAAAGAATGACGCAAGAAAATCCATTCTCTGGGCAATTTAGACGAAAAGTTTCCATAAAATCATAATTAACTATACAAACTGTTTCAAAGAATCTTGGTTTCCAGTTTGAAACTATTCTCGTCAATGTTCTTCAACATTCTCTATATTTATGTAGCTATGTCATTGTTCGTTAGCGCCATCACATTCTAATATGGGGTTTCAAATTTTATTCGATTGAGTACTTCTTGTGGTTTTAAAATCGTTATCAAGTTTGAGTAATGTTCTTTCATTTTTTTTGAATAAAAGACCTGTATATTTGCCAGAACCTGATGGAGAAGTTCTTCTAAGAATTTTTTTATTTCAGTGTGTGTCATTGTTTAGTAAATTAAATATGAAACTATGCAATTAAGTTTTGCCCGTTTAGATTAAGAGCTGAACTTGTTTAAAAGATCATGCAAGTTAATTAGAACGAAAACTTTCTAGATTACTACAGCTTGTATACAGCAAAATAATGATTACTTCAAGTTAAAAATGTACTCGCAAAATAACATTAATTTTTACATTAACTTTTGGTTATCGAGGCTACGCGTACGCTTGAATCATACCGTCGCTCGTGAGTCCAATATTATTTTTGTTTCGCACAGCGCGCTAAATTGGCGTACGGATATCGCAATACTACGCGCTGTTAGCGTTATTGACGGTTAGTCCGAGATGATATCGATCCGTATGCGACATAATGGTTCAATTAGTATTTCAAACGTGGCGTAAACGATATTATCACATCCTAAAATATTATCATCGTGGTGGTCCATGTCGACTTTTCTGCTTACAATAAATAATGTGGTATTTTTCATATACGGTATATTTACACATAAAATGATACATACATCCACAGTAAAGCTTCAGCCATTAATTTTTGAAATGAACGTGCTGTCCTTTTACAAAACAATTTATTCTATATTACACATGGACAGATTCACGTATATATACGTATCTGCGCAATACACAATTTTATATTAAAGCCCTTGAGCAGTTTCATATATCTTTGACGTTTTCTCGATTGACGCGACAAACTCGGAAATACAAAGTTAGTCATTCATGAAGAAATTTGAATATAGCCTAAAAGCATAAATGGGGTCCTATCTTGCACTTCTATACAAAAAATTGACGGCTGAAAGCAGGCAACATTAAGATACTTGAGATTATGCAGAACGGACCTTCACATAACTGTTAGAATTCTGATTGGATATTACCGGCTAAAGAAGCGTTTCCACAAGATGGAATTAGAGGTAGACTTGTCATGTAAATACTACTACACTGAAGACGAAACACTAGAACATTTCCGCTGCAAGTGTCAATTAGCAGGACCATACTAAGTGATGAGCGGTTGCATCTTGCCGTCATTAAAGTGATTCCTTTGGGCAACGTCCTGAGCTTTCACGGTTTCGACCTCTTTCTTCAAGATTCTGTCATCAAATTTGAAATGAGCAATCCATTCCCGGCACTGTCTTTAGCTGATTATACCTACGAATGTGAGTATAATATTCGATACGCATTTGCATCAATATAAAAGAATATTTCATGAAAATATAAATCAATTTTCTAAAGCGAAAAATGTGCAAAAATAAACGGTAGCTAATTTTGCACCAGCCTAATAATAGGTTTGGTTTTGTTTAAATTAAAAAAAATTATCACGATTATTTATTACAATTAAAATCCGATATATTTTAATTAGCAGTATATTTTTATACCTGTTATTAAAAAATCTAGTTGTCGCTAAACATTGGGTGAGGTTTAATAAATTATGTTCAAAGGTATTAATTTGCTAATTGCAATTTAGAAAAATTCCAGATTGCGACCATGTATAAAAGATGCTTATTTATACTAAAATACTCAAAAAATGTTCTAGTGTCATTATACTTTTCATTATAATTTTTAAGTCCGACACTTATACATCGTCTTGACCTTGTATACATATCATAACACTATTTAATTCATATACAATAATCATTAAATCCACCAAGAATAATTAGCAGTTATAATGTTATTTTCGAATATGTTCCTATATACTGTCAAAATAAATTATACAAACTGCTACTTAATTTAAAATGGACAAGTCGCCAAATTTATGTCAGTACAATTTAATAGGCAAATCATTTATCATTTACCGAACAAAATATATTAACACCATTAAATTTTAAAGTTCAGTTATTAATATCTGATGGTTTCTTTTGGAGACCTGACTTTTATAAATCGATTCAAATCTGTTTGTAGAACTGCTTAATCATTCCGGTCAGGTATGCCAGCCTTTAAAAATGTCGCCAGGCATTTAACATCGGTGCACATGAATTTATTGAACAGTTATATGAACTACAATGCTAAAGATGAACAAATTGTTTCGTGATTCTTGTTTTTTTTTTATCTTCGATTTACGTATCTGACTTAGACAACTAGAAATTCGTATAATGAATGAGGAGTTAATGGAATAAATGTCACAAAAATATGCTAAACAGTTGTTCTGCAACATTTATGTTTAACGTTGTAATCTAGTTGAAAAATAGTTTACTGGTTTTAATTTAGTGTAAAAAGTTAGTTTACAACTTCACTACCGTTACGTTTATTTCTTTAAATATGCACTATCAGGCTTTCTATCTTATACGAATGTTGTTTCGTATAGGTAGTGTAAACCAACATCGTTTATTTATAGTTATTCGTGTAAACTTATAGAAGATTATACATCACAGTACTATGTCTACGCAGAAATCGATAATCAGTATTTATAACTTGTTTAATAAATAAAACTGTAGTATTTAAGCAGCTCAACATTAAGAAAACACTACTCTCTTGTTTTTCTTTTTCATTAGTTAAAACCATACCAAAGCAATTCAGAGCAACGTTTGTTACAATATGGTAAATTATAAACACGCACGATCTAGTAATGAACACACCATCGCACAGGTTAGTAAATATTTAAAGATTTATTAATGCTCATTAAAGATTGGTGAAATAAGTCTACGTCAAGAAATTTATTATTGTACAATTTTTATCATTTTAATGACAGGAGCATTTGAACGAAGATTAGTTCTGCAGAATTGATCAAAAAATAAGTTCGAACACCTCAAACTTCTATTCCGTACATTGAAATAAATTAAAGACAACTGCCGCACTGTTGGCAATTTTATATTCGAATGCTGCGTGTTTCTAGTGAAAACACGTGGAATTTATTTCTTAAGGAAATAGTGCTCCCGATAGTATCATAAGATCCGGTTAATTAGAAATTAAGAATTTTTAACAGTTTGTTTTGAAATGATTCCAAACTATTGGCATGTATTGCATACAGTGGACTCCATATTGGCAGCAAAATTTAGCTTACTGTACATAAGCGAGTGATGTTAGGTTTTTATGGAGTTGATGGATTGAGATTGTTTAGAAGTTCGAATAAGACGCCAAGCATACTATGACATGTTGAAGAGATATAATCGAAATGAGTATTAAAAAATCTAGCCGTCTCTAAAAAATAAAGGTATAAATGTTTATGTTTATGTTCATTTCGTGTTTCCTTCCACTCTTGTTCATGATCATAGTTTCGGTCTTTGTAAAATTTGTTTCCGTCTAGTATTCCCTGATTTTTTTAAATTTTTGTTAAGCGTTTTTCCATCTGTTGCTATTTCATCCGCATAACATATTTCTGATATTTCTACTTCCAATCTCATTTATATATTTTTTGCTTTATTATTTTGTTACTTCGTCCAGTACTAGGAAGAATAATATAAAACTTAGAATACATCCTTGTTTTAGATCTTTGGTTGTTTCAAACATTTCCAAGGTTTCGTATTTTATCCTTATGTAGCTTTTTATTGTTTGATAGGCTTTGTATTTCTGTATATTATAATATATTCTTGTGTTTTGTGTTTATTTTATCGAAAGCTTTCACCAGGTCTATGAAGCAAATATGCGTTTCTCTATTTTCTTCTAAAACTTTTTCTGTTATTTGCATTCATATAAATATGGCATCCTAGGTACCTCTGTCTTCTAAACCTGAATTGTGTATCTTCGAGTGTATCCTCTAGTTTTTATCTTGTTCCTGTGATTTTTAAATATATTTTAGCTGCATTGCTAAGAAGAGTAATGCTCTGCAATTCTGACAGTTCTAGTTATCGCATTTCTTGTATATTGGACTTATGCCTGTTTGCCATTCTTCTAGTGTTTTCCCTGTTTATTTCTATAGCCTATTTTGATAGCGCTCGTATCATTTCGTTTGTTATGTTGTCATCTCAGGCGATTTCCCTATGCTCCAATTATGTCTTCCAACTCAATTGTTATTTGTTTTATTTCTGGTGTTATATTTGTTTGATCTATATTGCTTCTTGGTGGTTGTATCTCTTTTCGCTCTAGAATTTTTTAAAAATATTCTTTCCATCATTTTATTTTCTTGTTATATTTCGCCCTTTTTATCTTTTATGGTTTTGTGTTTTGTACTTTCGTTTCTTCATTCTATTAAGGTTTCATTTCCATGAAAAGTTGTAATAGATTACACTAAATGGTATAATACTTTTCATACCTGGTATTATCTATATTTTGGGTGCACGCGTAAGAACATTTCAAGTACAATAATACTAAAGAAGAACTACAAATATGGAAAAGTAGTTTTATGAGCTCTTACTAAAAAGAAAATTGCAACATGTCGAGGCTCCAAGTCAAATGTCAGAAATATAGTTACGTAACTTTGCTAAGTTAAATTAAATACTTAAGAAAGCGTCGTAGCTAACTACAGAAAAGAGTTATTTATAAACATAGTTACGTTTCGGTTAACCTTATATGAAAATACAATTACTAGAAGTATATGTATACATCTGTACGATACTATTATGGTTCACAATGATAAAATATAGTTTCGATTTTGGGTTAAGATGATTCGACACAAATTCGAATGAGCCTTCGGTAAAGGACACCACCTATTGCAGACGAGACATGTGGAAGGATATTCAATCAATTGTAGAATGTTAATAAGGTTTATTTAATCGAAGAATCGAAGAGTATTAATAATTTATACTTCCTAGAAATCATCGATTTCCCAGAGTGTCGTAACGTCCGCATATACTTCGATAGTAGCCAAGTTTGGAACTATTTTATTATCCAGTAAAAATTCGTTTTAAACAATTTATCTAACTGCAAGCCTCTCTATTTTTATATTCATACTTATTCTAGTAAATCTCTAACGAAGTGTGCCTAAAAAAATGCGCCTTTCAAATGCACAAACATATGAGCTCCAAAGGTCTGATAACCGCTCTCTTCAAAAAACTAATGAATATGATACGTTTTTGTTTGATTTTTACAAACATGATTTCATAATCAAGATTCGGACCTTTCTCCAAAATAAATTTATTCCAACAATTTAATTTGAAACTATGGACTGAGCGTTCCACAAATTGAGAAAATATTGATGCCATCTAAGGAGTACACCTTGAAATTAAAAACTCGGAAAAAGGAAAACAGAAAATCTAGAAGAAAGAAGAAATTTTATATAATCAGCGCTAAAAATAAAAAAATAGTTGTTTTTATCTAAAAGCCAACAAGGAGAAGAGAAGAGTAATTTTGGATAAGCAAAAGTTATTTCACCTACAATCGTCAGCACATATAGAACTGTTTTCTTAGACCAAAGAATTAAAATTTCGTCACATATTTACTACATTCAAATAAATATTTACTTGTGATTAAAAAATATATGAACTACAAGTATCCTGTGTATTTAATTACATTCTTGAAATTCTTGATATTCTGCTCTAGGAAAGTAAATAGTTTCTAAAATCAAGAAATCTTTTTATTTTTAAAATGATGTGTCTAATAAATTGATTGAATGCCGCAGTGGAAATTCGTCCAGCGCACTTATTATTATTATTGTTATAGCCTTGCTTATAGCCTTGATGTATATTGGCCCTTGTGTGTGTTAGAATAGTTGAAAGCTCTTTAAAAACCTTAATACTACTCTAGGTCTTCTTCCTTCTGTTCAGTAGATGCAAGAAATGGCTTACTGAAATGTTAATGTCATGTGCAACACATTTACATAGAATACATTTTACCGTCTCTTCTTAACATGGATGACAACTTTTTCGAGTTTAAATAAGTGATATGTTATGGCTACATGACTCGTTAAGGATCTTGCCAATCATCTAAAGTCTGCCGAACGATAACGTTATTTTTGTTGTTTTGCAAGCTTTATAGAAGGGCTTTCGCTTGTTTTTGTGGAAAACGTTCCCAGTATGAAGATTTGTCTCTCTTATATCTTTATTGCTTGTTTTGTGTGGCTCTTTTGGAGACCACAAAAAGGTTTAGGACCAATAAAACGCATATTGGCTGCTCCTTTATCGAACTTATTTGCCTTTTCATTATGGATTAGGACCCACCACAAAATAACGTGACTGTTGCGTCCTAAATGCCTTAGATTGTATACACGTTCATGTGTAAGACCAGATTTGTATGTATAGATCTTAGTAACCTTTAAAATATATTTATAATTGCCCCTGATATCTCTTTCTCGAGATTCTTTATAGCGCACAGGTTTAAAGTAAAGATTTCTGCTTGAAATATGTTGCTGTGGGGTCCTATAAGTATTTTTAGGTGGTAGTTAAGGCCATTAATACATATACATGTTCCACTACCTTCTATTGAGGCTCGTCGGATACCCACTGAATGCAGCTATCAATGGTCACTTTATAAAGCTGATAAAAATTGTATTGCATAGAGATCGTGTTCTTTGCAATATATGATGTTAAGACATGCAAGTCTCTGAATTTGTTGCAGCTGCTGTTGCATAGGCTTCTGAGTTGTTCTGCAAAATAGGAGAAAACTTTGACCGTAAGAAGCAGAAAAGGCTGTTAATCGATGGCAAAATTCCGACTTAAACTGCTTCAATAGGGCTTTGGAGATGTTCATTCGAATGTGTTTTTGGTTCTGAGTGAGCAGGCGCGGCACCTAACACGCAGTTAGTTCTTTCATTGCCCTTCAAGATATCCATCCTCTATCTCTCTAACCCTAGTTTGACGATCGTCTGGCACCATTTGATGAGCTTTCCCAGTAGTGGTTGTAGTTTTGAACCGTCACCAACGTTCATCATCAATCAAGCTGGTACTACCACGTTGTCCAAAATATCACTATTTCACTGTGATGATGCAGAGTCCCCGTAAACGGCGTCCATCTAGGCTTTAATTTGCGTAGGCATATTAAAGCCAAGGCAACACTAATATTAATTGACTGAGCGTCCGATATGGCTACAATTTTCGCAAGTACCTTTCAACGTTTACGCAATCATACGCATATCTTTGTATGAGTAATGCATCCTTAGGTTTAAAGCTTTTCAGGCTATCTTCGTATATTCCGAATTTATTTTGTGTGGTGCGGAGTGTACCGACACCTTTAGTGTTTGTCAATGTTTGTTTAAGGGTATATGTACTCGTTAATTAAAATGTAATCAAAAGTGAAAATTACGGTTAACAATGCATCATTTCTTTTTTGTTTGAAATGCATTCTTAGAATGTAAAAAACAATGTATTGTTGTTATTATATGTACGTTTCACAGGATAATACGTAGGTAAATGAAACGCATCCCTCCTACGTATGCGAATTCATATCGGCTTTTTAATTTAATAAATATTTATTAAAGTATATTTAACTATAGTGTGATGCACTTCCAAATGAACTAGGTTAAATTAACAAAAGTTTCACCGTCTACCAGCTAATGTTCTTCGCGCGAAAATATTACAATTCGTATCTTGTTTATAACAACAAACTCGCGACTAATTTTGCACTTTGTACATGTACAACTTTATATTCCTAAACATATTTAACGTAATGCGGAAATCGGCGCCAAACAGCAGTTTATCTTAATTACCCAGAATCGTCCGCCACGTTTTTATCTTCCAGGCAACACAGCATACCAATCATTCAGTTTTGCCGCATGCGTTTACGAACCGGTGTAATTTTATGAACGTTGGCCGTGCTCGAAGAATAAACATATCGACCCGGAATCAACACAGAAAGCGCGTATTTTTAAAACGCTCCACATATTGTATAACGCATACCTTTAAAGTTCGCACACCTATACGCATATTACCTCGCAAGGAAACTGTACCGTGCGGAGAAATCTATAACCTGGCACAGTCAATATAATCCACATTGGCATGGCATTAGATGAAGAACTCAAGTCTATTGGCTTTATAGTTATGTCCATAATTTTTTTTCCGACTAGAATGGAACTGTTTTGAATGCAACTATACAAATGCCTTCGTACTACTCTACTAACTCCGATAAAGTAACATCAACGTTGTTTCCAGAACTCTATTTCACATCTGTCGCTATTACAGCTCTAACTGTATTAGAAGCTTCTTCATATTATCATTTCAAAACTTATTAGCTAAACTGATAATAAGCAATTGATAACTGAGTGATGAATATCAGAGTGATAATTTTGTTACAAAATATATTAGACTGACTCAACACTATGGGGACTGCAATGAAGAGAATGGATCCAAAAGAGGAATAAAGCGACTCTCCCTTAATAGACTCTAAGTTTTCAAATTAAAATTAATTCTCGTAGCACTTACAAACCAATTAATTAGGGCTGTCTGTATTTTCCTTTGATGTTTTTGTTGTTTGATGTTAGCGCTCCACTGTACTAATTGCTGTTTCCTCCTTTATCATAATTTCTTTCTAATACCGCTAGCTCCATTTCTTCTCTATTGAACTTTTTATTGTATTTTTCAATCGATTTAGTTAAAAAATCTGAGAAAAAGCAATGTAATCTATCTCTTGCAAAAAGAGAGCTCAATTACAATATACTCGTTAGCTTTTTTTACCGATTAACTTTAAAGTAAATACTTTGAAGAAAAGCAATAACTTCCATTTAATTTCACGAATAAGTACAGGAATCCAACAAAAACTTTTAATTAGGAAGAAAGTTTCAAAACATTTTTAGTTTTCCTCTTTTGTTGAGAGCTAACGGTCCAGCTTGTTAGATATCTTAGATTCTTCTTAGGTATCAAAAAATTAAAGAGTGTCCACCTAACATTATGATTGTTATGTTACTTATTTGTTAACCTAATTTAAGCTACATAACTTGAATATACTCTACAACATTGACAATAAGTGCAACATAAATTCCTAATTATTGTATGTAAAAAAATAGCAATCTTCAAAGTTTGAATTTCATCGTTATACATACTTGGAACGGTTAAAAATTGTAAGGAAATATGAATAAACCACTGCCATGCTTCTAAAAACAAACCTAATGCAAGTCAAATTTTTATTCGATCCTCCTTGCATTCTTATTAATTTTTTCACCGTGGATCCAGTAAAAAAACACTTCAAATCGGGCTAAGACTGACGCATAGATTGGAGATTTCCGAGGAATAGATTGAAAGAAGCAAAACCTTAGACCAAAAAAAATTTAACCTGGAAAAATCTGTTTTACTCCGAACCACATAAGGTGTCGTTTAGATTTCGCTGATGAACATGTCACATGGCAACTTCGATCTTGGAGGGCCAATACTCTTCAAAGCCGAGTCAAAGAAATCGAAAAATTTGGTGGTTGATCTGTAATGGTTAGGGGCGAAATTAGCGTTAACCAAGGAACAAATTTCGTGATAGTTCCAGGAAAACTAACTGCTCAATGATGTATACCGTTGCCATAACCACCTCCTCCAGTAGCACAAGACGCATACGTTTTGGTGACGCACAATTCTTAAAAAATACTTTACGTTAGTTGAGTGTAGGCTTTCATGACCGTAATCCATAGTAGAAATGTCTTTCGGGTGATGTCGTATAGTTAATATTTAACTTGATTTAACTGACAGCTTCTTCAGAAGATTTCTAAAGACTGCTGTTGTTGTCTTTTGCTGCTCGTTATATATCCTATTTTTGTTCCGCTTTGCTGATCCATAACCGTTCTGCTTTGCTGATCCATAATAACGAGCATAACGAGCAGCAAAAGACAACAACAGCAGTCTTTAGAAATCTTCTGAAGAAGCTGACAGGATAGTCAGCGAAACGTCAAGTTAAATAATAACCACGACATCACCCGAAAGACAAACGTTGCCCAAGTAAGATACTTATTATTCAATTAATTCCTTGTAGTTTCTATGTTATTGTTATCTACAAAATTTGTCTTGCTTGCTCAAATTTAATTGAGTAAAATGTGATTAAGATAAGCTTTATAAAGCTCTATAAAACTAGATATTTAGGATTGCCCTCGATGGAGTAAACAATGAAAAATAAGAATTAATTCATTAAGCCATATGTATACCGACTAGTACATGCATACTTAAACGCATACAAACTAAGTACGCTTGTGCAATTTATACGGTAGAAACAGAAGTTATTACCGCGATATATGAAAACAATGTTAGAACGTTTAACTGCTCATAAACCAGAAGCACTCAGTAAGGATACATTTTAATGTCTTGGGTTATTATTGTTGTTGTTATTACCGGTCTCGGACTGTTCTCTAGCTTCGAACATAGTCTACAGCAGGTTCACTGCTCGATAAGATATGCAGAGGAATCAAATGTCATCTACATTTTATACTTTATTATTTGGATCAATGACAAAGATAGCCCATAATTATTTTCAAATTTAACTGCGTGTGTTCACAGTTAGTTTATTTTCAATCTATATTGGATGCTTTAGAAAAAATGTCACCGTGCACTTCGTGGTATAAATTAAAATAAATTACGAACCTCATCGCAATTAGTAACGTTCACATTAATTAAATTATGTTTTCGCTCAATACTATATGAACCTATTAAATCAATATCCTTTTACTAAACCAAAATATACTCAAAAATTACATTGTTAAAGCCGATACGACGGTTCGCTTTCATATCGCCGGTTCAATTTGAATGTAATTTTTCATTATATTGCTTTTTGTCGCATATGCCTTCAGAACGTGTTTGACAATTTACAAGCAAGCAATATTAATTCTAATATGTGTGTTATCACGTATTAAAATGAATAAACTCGAATATGGAGCAGATATAAAATTCTTAATAAAACAAGGGGAATCTCCGAAAATTATTCGCGAAGAAATGTTGGCTGTATCCTTCAAAATCAACTACTTGAGAATTGTTTAAATATGATCGAGAATCACTAGATGATGATTCCCGTCCAGTCGGCCTATTTACGTGATTACATCGGTTGTTATTGAAAAAAAAACAAGTGTTTGGTGCTAGCGGATGCACGATTAAGGAAGCGACATTAGCAGGTTTATTAGGAGTATCAGAAACCGCGATTTTCATAACCCTGCACGAATACCTCGGAATGAGGAAATTAGCGCAGCTTGGGCTCCGCGAATCACCGTGTCCGGGTGGAGACGTTTGAACAATCTTTAGTATTTTATGGAGACGAACCAGACTTACTTATGTAATCAATCGATTTGTCACCGAAGATAAAACCTGCGTTCATCATTTTGACCCTTAATCAAAACAATAATCAATGCAGTGCACACTAAAGTCTCCCGCTCTCCAGCCCTCCTTCTGCAGGAAATAATGGCAACTATTTTTTAAGATTGTCAAGGAATGTTAATAATTGATTATCTAAATAAGGTCAGTGCAGTAACAAAAGACTATTTTACAATGCATCGCCTCACAGGTTCTATTAAAGTGAAAATGTGCGGAAAACTGACGTCGTATTGTTCTACGACAATGCACTAGTCAACAAGTCAAGATTTTCGAAAGCTGTTGTTGCTAAATGTGGCTTCATAGGAATTGACAATCCACCTAATAGTCTAGATCTAGCTCCCTCTTGTTTCCAAATCTCAAAAAAAAGCACTCAGGGAAACAACATCTATAAGCAATGACGAACTTATAACGTTTTATTGAAACGATAACAATATTTGTATCCAAAAACAAGGGGCCTTTCTTGAAAAATACCTTTTTGTTGCTGTTCTAATCTTTTTTTGATACCTAGTCCAGGAATATGAAAACGACCTTGTTTCTACATTAGCTAAATTAGCATTTAGCACAAATTCATAGAAATAGTTTTCTCTGTTATCTGTTTTCTCTGTTAGACGTTTTCTTATTAGTTACATTCTTAACTTCCATATGCGATACGCTGATTATATTTTGCCCTGCATCTGTCCATTGCGGAAGAAGAAAGATAACCTTCAGCCTTGACGGCTAGCTCGGAAGATTGTACCTTTGCAAATGAATTCTTTTTTTGTGTATGTAGCATGCTACATATTATTGTGTTCAATTCTGAGGTAAAAAGTAATAAAACTAAGAGCTTCTGAGTTATTAGGGTTACCTAGAAAAAATCGATATTTACAGAAAGCGTTTTCTCTCTGAAGGTACCCATTAGACAGACAATTTTGGTACCTAGATTAATAATACACACACATTTATATAGTTCCGAATTGGTAACGAAATGTGCGTAGTAAAAGGGCCTATTCACCATCAATCATGTTGCGCAACATTGCCTATTGTGCAACATGATTGACCGTAAATGATAGTGATTGACGAATTGCGCAACCTGCTGAGTAAAATCAGAATTTCCTGATATTTTTTGCACAACAAGCGGGTTGCGCAACGATTTGTACTGTGAAAGGCACAGATTTTGTCAATCCAATCTCATTACTGTTGCTGTGCACGTGTGTCGATAAAAGCAATACATAATTAACATGGTGTCGCTTACTGAAAACAAACAGTTTTGACTGGAATTTATTGAAGCATTTCGCGAGTAATCTTTTTGAATTAAAGGGGTGACCATTTACAGCAATTCGAGAAACGTTGAATGCCCCAGACGCATAATAATTGTCCTAGTCCGATGGGGAGATCAATACAAATTCATCCAGTAAATTTTTATGAGTACAAGTAGCTTGTTTTTTTTACCATTCCTTCATCCAATATTTTTTGCACTTTCGTTTACACCTATCATTAGGTGCACACAATGTAAGTGCAAAACTGAACGATTCCCCAGATTATTTGTCAACGTGAATGCAATTTGATTTGCGCAATATCATATTACACAATAAATGTTGCACAACATAATTGCTGGTGAATAGGCCCTTTAAAATAGCGTTATGTTGGTATGACACATTTTTGTTAAAAATTAATCTTTTTTTAATACAACATTGTATATTATTTTAGTTTTGAAATTGAACTACGGCAAATATTTATTTTATCAATATGCAATGACAGCAATTATTGAATATACATTTAATAGCAATTATATTCACAGTTCAAAAGGGTTTGTCTTAAAAAGCCTTTTCCTATTTAGCAGCACTCTACTTCTTATTCTCTTTTATAGTTATTGCGATTGCAATATATGTACTAAAAACTACAATAGCAGATATATTAGGATTTACTATTAAAATTAGTGCAAGGAAATTTACTTTGTGAATTTTCTTTGACTAAAGGTATCGTTGAGATAAATAGAAACACTCTTGAGCATTGTAGCAAGCTTTTTAATTGAAAAAGGAAAGTAATTGTAATTCAATAACATCTGGGCCAGCACAGCCGCCTTTTTAAAAATGTAGGAAACTTCTAGGGAATACATACATTATCAACATGCTTGTTTGTGTTTTTTTTTCTTAGAACGTTGCATTCTGTTGCAAATTTAAAAAAGAGAATAATGGTGCGTATGGTACACTGAAAAAAGAAATTGGTTCATCCAACATCGTTCTTTATTAAGATAATGGACATTCAGATTTACAAAATCGGCATTTGTATTTATTTACTTCTCGTTTTCAAGAATATGTACTTATTTCCTTAAGCGTGTTCATTTTTGATTCTATGGTTGGCATTTTTTTTTTTGCTTTCTACCGTAAGTTGGCTGAACAATCATTTTAAAGTTGATCCAATTCAAAAGGTTCAACCAACCGTACGGTGTCATTTTAAACCATATGGAGTGTTGAGTATGTTTAGCAGAGTTGGTTGAGTCGATTAATTTTTAGTTGGCTCAATCAATTTTTTTCTCTGTATACATGTCGTATAGTAAACTGTTCTGATTTGATTTTCTTAATAGGTTCGGTTCACCATCCGCAGTTGGGGGACAACTAAATACACTTCATCCTTTGCGGCGGGAGGATGATAGTAACAAAGTCGTGGAACACTTTACACACACAATTTGCACACAAAGGCTCCTGACGTTATGACAAACTTTAAAGAGTTTATACAACCCGTTGGGCCGCCACCACATAAAAAAAACAATGCAATATTATACGCATCACATTAACAATTCGGAACCACATAAAAACTTGTGTATCAGGTCCTTTTATGCCTAACCTAAAAATAATTACTGTATATCTATACTATGCTTAATAGAGTTTTGTATTAGCTTAAGTTTTGAAGATAAACAAACTATTAGTCCAAGTTATTGCACTTAGAATGAGTTGGGGTGTTTTGTATGTCAAAGAACGCATCATTAGAATACAACCAGTACGTGCCCGAATAGAACGAGCGACAAGTATCGAGGTTTGTGTAAAAAAGTACAAAATGTTCAATAACAGAATGAAATTGAAAAAGTAAAGACCTCATGAAAAAGTATTCTCAAGAAAATATTATTTTTGCTCCAGAAAAGCTACAACATAAAATAAATGACGTACAAAGTTTATTCCGCCTGATACAGAACGTCGGGTAATCTACGGATGATAAAACTTAAATTTGCACAAATTCTAAAAACATATGTCTGATCTTATTGGGCGTCTTAATATTGATTTACGATTCTCTTTCAAATAACTTAAATCTAGTTATCACAAGCGGACAGTCAAATAACTTTATTTTATACTAATTAAAGCAGGATTTGTGAATAACAGGTTACAATTATATTGATAAGTAAATCTAAAATCTAAAACGCATACTGAATATCGGTTATAATTCAAAGAAATGTAAAAATAAGACACATTAATATTCTTCATAGCGTCTTAAAATTCCTGACAAGATTCTTCGGAATGTTCTCTTATAGGAAAAATAATAATTCACAAGCGAACCCGACGTAACATTGGCATCTCATGTCCAGCACCGGCCATTATGTAGTCGAGGGTGATGTTTGAAAGGGCAGCGGGGTGCTGGGGTAGTTGTACTGACTATGTGTACCTGTCCCGAGCATTTGACACCGCATTCATCAGCTGTCTAACCAGACCATGTCCGCGCGTCCCGGCCACGATATCATTATTAATAACCCTCGATCACGAGAGAGACCGTTTGTACATCATAGTCGTCAAATGTTCCAATCTATCCGTATTGGGCACTCAGCGGTAACACAAATCATGTTTTGTTGAGAAATATCATTTGCACTAATTATGAAAGGAAGCAACTTACAATTAGCGTAACGCTAACATTGCTAAATAAGACTAATAGCTACGTACTATTTCTGTCCGACACTCCTTTAAAAACATAATCATGTTTCCAGTTTTAAGTTCCTTTTCGGTTCTACTATGCAATTCATATTTAGTCCTTAATATAGAATATTTATTTTATGCTTGGGAATATGGGCTATTACTACTTGGTGAAATAAATATTTTTATTTAACAACAGATCCCAAAAACGTAAGTGGTACTTGTATACAAATTTTAGGTATACCCACTAAATTTTAATTCGAAAGCGTTTGAGCAAAAATGTAAAATAATGTATTGTTTTTTTTTTAGAATCTGTTGATATGCATCCCAAGAATTGTATAGATGCGAAAAACGAAGTATAAAGTGTTTGTAATTTCCAAGATGAAAGCAGCAAAGTTTTAATTACCATTTTAAAAATGGTATATGTTCTTTGACGAGTTCCCCACATCCGTACGAGTCTGTGGATTATCGTTGACAGACCAATAAATAATTACATCAATTTAACCTTTCGAAATGTATTTTGAAGTTGTTGCAATTAATTTACAAGAAGAAGGCGTATCTGTCCTGAATACCTTACGGTTGGTTGGCAAAAATTAAGACGACTAAAAGCCTGTGGTTAACGGTTTCGTCAGAGCAAAGACAATCGTGGGAGTAGACCTAAAAATTATGTTGATATATCATTTTGAGAACATTACAACAACTTAGCAGTTAGACGTTGTTCTTTTATTTTCGCATTTCTGACAGAGATTGCAGAAAAAATAAAAACGATAATTTATCGCTTCCTTCGTAAAAGTATATGAGGAGGGCTTGAAAAACTCTTGCTATGACAAAAATATTTCATAAAAAATGGCTGCCTTATCTTCAAGCTTGATAATTAAATTAACCTGGTTTACAGTTACTATTATGCATTGCCTTCTCATTCGCATTACTCTTCTAATATGTTGATTTGTATTGTATTAGTCCCTAAGTCTTATTGTTTTCACATGTATTGCACACAAAATCTCAATCAATGTCACTTAAGTGTTTTAATTATTTAAATAATACATTGTGGTACTAGTATTAAAACTATACTATTTATTACAAGTTATAAAATTACATACATGGGGATACCCAGAAATAACTTAAATTTGTGCTTAACGTGTAATACAGGTAATTGCTTGTATTTTGATTGTTATTCGTGCAGCGTTCCAGGTAAGTCTTTCTTGATGTTTGCTAAATGTTTTCTGCTATTTTTGTGTGAAATTGCTTCGAAAACCAGTGGTGATCCTTTAAACTCAATTTCTAAAAATCGTCATCGGACTATTGGAAGAATTTCCGAATTACCTTATGTCTTGGAGTCCTTGCTATAATTGCTCAAAAATGCCCTCCTTAAGCTCAAATACCAGTATGATTCCTATGAACCATTGAAGCGTAAACACGCATTATTGTTACACCATCGTAACAAATTTTATTAAATTAATTGTTATTTGGTTAAATTTCGACTGTGTTTATTTCAACACTGAAAACCAGCTGCTTCAAATGGCTCCGAAGAAAAAATGCAATGGTATAGGTCAGGGGATTTTGGGGCCAAGCAATAAAACCTCTACGACCAATCCATCGTTCAGGAAAACGTGCATTTAACCATTGAGTTACGGGTCTACCGTAGAACATCGTGTTGAAAACGCATTTGTTAACGATCAAGAAACGGAATATGTTCGATCTTCTCAAAAAAACTTTCATCTAGATAAGTCTGTGTTCTGCTTGCAATAATAATATTAATTATTTCTAAATCAATATAATTTAAACCTGTTCTATCTCTGTAAATACAAAGAATAGTACCAACGTTTCTACAGGGTGACTCAAATTAAGTTCGCACCATTACTGTCTCTGTTATTATCTATCTATATATATATATATATATATTATCTAGAAAGCAGGTTAAATAAGCAAAGTAATTGTGTTTTTAACACTAATTAATATGCAGTATATGAAAAAACAATTTGCATGACGCATTTCCGAGAAATTTTGAAATTTATAATTTTTACCTTGTATGTTTTAAAAAGTTTTGGAAAACATTTTAAGTTATGATATAAAAGTTTCAATACAGTATTGTTTTAAAACGAATAATAAAGAAGTTATGGTGGATTTTAGTTGATGGCAAAGATACACTTTCATTCTGTAAAATTTATAGTAGGCTTCCTTCACTTTAAACCAAAACAAATAGTATGCCCTTTAATTGCCCTTTTTGCAAGTTTAATTATTAAAAATAGTTGGTTATTTGATTTTGAGTTGTGTTCTTTAGTTCTCTATTATTATTAATTTCTTGAACATTTTTGGTTATCTTTCGTTGTTCAGTGTTACATAATAGCTCAGTATGGTATTTCTTCATTTCGAGAAATATGTTGGATTGTATGCGGCAAAAATTCAACAAGAACTAGCGAATATTATGCTGAACACTATCCTTTACGGCAGCAGTCAGATCGACGTTACTTTCGATGCATGTTTAATAAGAAGAATAATCGCTATTGGTCGCAAGGAAAGTTATTAATAGTGCGTCCACATGGTGCACAACTTCGATTTACTTTTAATGTTGCTACATGTTTGGTGAATTTATTTGTAATGTTCTAAAGGATTTCTTTGATAACGTCAATTATCTGATGCGCCAAAATTGATACTTTCAGCAGGACGGTGCTCCTGCAAATAACTGCCGTATAGTTCACAACTCTCTGGACACCATCTTTGGTACAAATGAGCCACTTCAATGGCTAGTATGCTCTCCTGACCTTTCACCTTTAGCCTTTTTGCTTTTGAGACATTTAAAAAATCAGGTATACAAAACACGGTACAACATTGCAAAATAAGATTAGGGAAATTTTACACGGATTGAATGGAAGAACAGTGTTAAGAGCTACCCAGAATGTACTCAAGCGGGCACGGAAATGTATTGAGAAGGAAGTTAATACTTTTGAGTATTATTTATAAATTATCTTCTTTTTAATTTAATTTCAACGACATTATTTTAAGATGTAATTAAGTTAAAATAAATATTAAACACAAAGACATGTATCTGTTTTATCAAAAGTTGGTAAGGCAATGATAACACTTAGGACGAAATGGAAACTGCTATAACTTCTTTATTATTCGTTTTAAGACAATAACGTATTGAAACTTATACATCATAACTTAAAATATCTTTCAACATTTTTAAAAATATTATGGGTGTTCCGTTTAAAAAAAATATAAATTTCAAAATTTCTCGGAAATACGTCATGCAATTGTTTTTTTTCGAATATTGCATATTAATCAGCGTTAAAAACACAGTTACTTTGCTAATTTAACCTACTTTCTAGAATCAATAATAACAACACAGATAGCAATGGTGCGCACTTAATTTGAGTCAGCCTGTATAGCAATTTTTAGTTTAAATCACTTCCTTAACAAGATGTAAATTTTTGTACTCTGTATATGGTAAAATATGTAACAAGAACACATTTTGTTAAATGCGACTATAATTTTTGTTCGAACAACCACGTATATTATCGGATTAAATGATCATGTAATTCTCAGTATATTTTATTTTTATTTTAAAAATACAAGGGTTTGTTGTCCCAACATTTCTACATTGTCTGTGCAATAATTAATACAAAATAATATAAAACCTGCTCTATTTTCTAGTAAATTCTGCGCGTAAGTCGACGTTTTACAATTGTTTACAGATTTCGATTATTACAGGTTATAGGTGAAGTGTTACTCTACGATTGATGCTTTGTTCGTTATAACATTGCAAATAAATTATTCCTGCTTTATAAATTTAAATACAGTAATAAAATTATCGAAGTAGGATATGATTTCAATTTTGTGTCGGTAATAGGTACGTAAGTTTTTTATTATTATAGTTTCAGTAATAATAAACAAATTTTCGTAATGTTGAAGTTTTAATAAAGAAACAGCGAATGATACAAATATATTCGACTTGTATCAAACTTGCATAACTTACAGTAATAATTGTGTGCGTACCCCAATAATTTTGTATAATTTCCATAGTAAATTCTTACTGCATTGTAAACAGTTAAAATTGGGCATTTTTTATTGGAAAAAATTCTTCAAATTACAATCAGATCTCAATAATGTAATATGTATAATTAGGGTATTTGATAGAACACTTGCCTTTATTTGCATTCAACCTAAAAACTTTGTCTTTTTACCACACCCTGTACAATCATTAACAGGTTTTCTATGAGAACTAGATCGAAATAACTGCTAATTTGATAAGACACTTACACAATTCTTAAACCTTTTTCTTACAAATCATTATTTCTAACAATTCAAGAAACTCACGCGCTTTGGTCTTGACAACTTGGAAGTTTAACTCTCTTGACCCAATTTTCAACGTTATTTATGCATTTGCTAGCGATATTACCATAAATAATATCTCGAATTACAAAAAAAAAGTATATATGCAAGCGCTTGCAGGCGTCTTAATAGGAATATTTATTAAAAGCGAAAATGAAATCTAAGCGCGCCGTGAAAAGAACAAAGCGAAGTTGGCGAAAATCTTTTAATTCTCACATTTACATTGCATAGTTAATGGGCTCGTAAGATAGCTGGCTTAGATAAGAGGTGTATATTGTCCAATAATATATTCCGGCCACTCTTAATTCGTGAATGCTTTAATACCCTTCGCACGCGATAATAAAAGAGAGAAAAAATAGCTCCATAAAAGTGCTATTGAGTAATCACGGAACTGAATAACAACTAACAACAACGGTTAAACTTATTTATCGGTAGCGTTATGTAAGTTTTTGGTTGTGTTTTCGTTTGGTGATTTCTAAGAAAAATACCCGTTGTCACAGGGCTCTGACAGCCGTCGATACTTCGAACCAGAGGTGCATTACTAACTAACTGACGCGGTCACTACTAAAAAACGCTTTGTCTTCTACCAGGCGATGCGCCTCTATACACAGTAGACCGTATACGCGGCATGCCTACAATGTGATTCAATAGCAGATAATGTAAATAAATGTTTCCGATATCAGACATAAGTTAGTTAGGAACTAGCGAAGATGAAACATAGAATGATGATGATTAATATTATAACTCTTACATTTTCCTCGTATACATATATATGTTGCTTTTTTGAATCATTCCCTATATTGATATCTGCTATAATTATCACTCTTGAACGAGTGCGATTTCCTCGCGATCTAACGCATAACGGTTTAACATCAACGAATATAGTATAAAAACAAACCATAAGGTCTTAAAGAAAATAGAAAAAAAAAAAACAAATTATATGGCAGCTTTCTAATAAAACCTAAAAAAATAGGAACCAGAGGTTGTACGTATAACCCGCGAATGAGATAAAGGATCACCAGGTCCACATAGCACTAAGGGCAGCAAGTTTACATATTATACATATTTATATAACAATACAGCTATTAAATGCGTTAAAATTACAAATGTTTTAACTGTAATTTAATGTGTTAATGATATTATATTAAGCACTACCTATAATTATAAACGCTTAATATCTGCGCACTTAGAACATTTTTAGACTCCGTCATTAATGTTGGCCTCAACAAAATGCTTTGTAACATCCTTAAATTTGAGTACCTTTTTATATTCTTTGCGTTGCACTCGCAATTATTATTACATCACTACTGTAAAGCATAATGCACATCAATATCTTTGCGGTAACTGTTGGAATACCCGGAGAAACGCTTATAACTTGATATTTTATTAAAACATTCCACTACATACGTAATGAGTGTATTTTTCTAATGGGTTTGATTTTATACAACCATCTGAAAATATTAAATTATTAATAGTAACTATTTCGCCTGCGCTCATAGAGCGTCTTCATTGAGGAAAAATCTCGTCAGATTTCCAGAAACGTAAAGATATCCAAGATTCTATAACAGATCTAGACAGTGAACAGAACAGCAAAGCAATAATTTTGAAGATAATGAAAAAATGCATAAAAAATTGGGACAACTTATAAAATGTTATCCCAATTTTTTTAGACAGTGTTCAATACACATATATTTATATTCTACAGTTTACCAATACATTTATATTATGGTATTAAAATCGTGGGCTGTTCTAAAAGTCTATATTCGTCGAAAGTCTAAAGTGGTGTATCTAGAGACTAGGAGAAATCTATTTTATCAAAATTAGTCCAAACATCTCTGGAGTTTACTGCTATTGACCAGTGTGCTGTGCTAATTCGGTTTGGTTTTTCGTATGTACCACTGTAAGAACTTGGAAATTCGAAACAATTCTTTCAAGAACAACATTAAAAAGGAGGAGCTATATGGAAAAGAAAAGGTGCAATGTGGGTCATGCACTGGAAAGATAAGATATCGTTGGCTATGATGTCAACAAAGCAAGTGTTTGTGCTATCCGGCTCGAAGAACCAGATGTTTGTGCGTGGACTGTATTTGTTGTTTTGTTATGTTTTGCGAATGAATTTGACACCTTACTATGCCTATTTGTTATGTAAAACTACGCTGGTGCTTGTTTTGTTACTATTTTTATTGCATGATATCTCTTACATTGTTTCTTGCAATAAATACAGTTACTACATTAAAACTGCATGAAAACGTTACAGCTAGCGCCAATGGTTCCAAAATATAACTGGAAATTATATGGCGCGAAATTCAAATATTATTACATCAAACAGCAAGCAAGTAACAAAACCAGCGCGTGTTCTCGTCTACAATGAGTACATGTTCGGTATAGATAAATCAGACCAAAGAAAACCATGAGCTAGTACAGAAAAGCGTTCCTTCATGTGAAGTTACGTAAGAATACGGTACAGGTCAATAGAAGATACTTTAAACCAACCAAACAATTAGAATTCTACTATCAGGAGCTAGTTCCACACCAAAAGATAAATTGGCGGTGAAGAGGTGTCGTCAATGTAGCAAAGGTGGACTTTACAGGAAATCCAGGTGATAGTACAGTTATGTTCAGAAAACACTGGTTTGTGCGTATATCCATACTTCAAAATGTGACAGAGTGTACAATAATTGTGTTTCATAATATTTGGTAATATTTTAGTGTTTTTTAGTTTATATAACATATTACGCTGTACTTAGAAGGAGATAATAGAAACCTTGAAAAATTCAATTGTGTCCAGCTACCTGAACATCGAAGCAAAGCGTACAAATTCAAAGTCCAGTACCGACGTCCAGCAAACTGGATTGGATTTTTGTTACAAAAATTTAACAGAAACACCATATACAATAATCCAACATGTAAATAACACAAACCTAAATCCATAAGTCCAAAAACCTACGATGGTACACAGGGAAAAAAGTGCTTCTTAAAGCGCGGTAGCGAATCCTTAACTGTAGCATTGCATAACTAAACTTACGATTTATTACATAAGATATTACGGAAAAAATGCGTTGTAGGTATTATATGCTGTAAATTTGCGGGTTGTCATATCTAACATCACCGCGCCATTTCTTACATTTGATTAAAAAAATGTTTTTGGTTTCAAATTATTTCAGAATATTAATAAAAATAGTAATCTATGGTTAAAGAAACGTTTATTTTTCAAAAAGGGAAGTTGCCTCAAATCTCTATGTTGATTTTATGTTCACTAGCCAAATCACCACTACCTATACTCGCAATAAATAACTGGAAATACACCGACTGCAATTAAAAATGCCCCACCACCCCTAAATTGTTAGAGTATTTCGTTAAAATTTTATAAATGTATTTCTTTTCTTTTAAACTTATAACATATTGCATTGATCTAGCTATTTTCCAGTATTTACAAGAGCCAAATGTCCGCACGTATTTTTACAGGAACATCTGTTACAATCCAATAGTTGCAATCCAAAGGTACAAAAATTAGTAAAATGCGTACAGTATATTCCCAGCAATGGGTGATGCCTCGCCCACGAGAACGCGCACCCTATCGAACGTGGCCGGATTATTGGGCTACATGAAGGCGGTGTTAATTTCCGAGAAATTGCGCGTAGAATTAATTGTAATCATTCGATTGTATTACGGTGTTAGAACCTGTGGATCACAAATCAAAGTAAAGCAAAGTAGAGCAGGTTCAGGCGCACGCAGAAGGACCACCCCCACTTGCTTGTGCAATACCGGCTTCAGTTGATAACATTTTTACCGCAGCAGTGGTGGAACGCTATCGGTCGTAGAACATCACTACGGACAATTTACGGACGAATAGTGCATATGGGGTTCCATAGCTACTAACTTTTATTGTGATTACCCTTAATACCTGAGCACAGATGCTCTAGACGAACTTTATTTATTTTTATTTTGTTGAATTGTCTTTCATTTACATGTTTATGAATAGTATGAGCATTTTTGATACTGTTTTGTAAAAAGCAGTATACAGCTCATATCTGATTTTTCAAAAGGCTGAACCTTATGTGCACTAAAGCAGATATATCAGATTTACTACATATTGTATTATATAATGCAGATTCAGTCTCTGTTTCAGTAGTACAAGTACAAGTGAAAAATAATAACGTTACTTTGTTTCTCATAGACGTATTCATACATGTTCGTCACAGTTCCGTATATTTGCCTTCCGTATTAGATCAGCATCCGTTCCGCAACAACACATTCATAAAGAGCCATATTTTTGCTTTCTCGAAAATTAATTTCGAAGAACGTGTTGAGTTAGTACATCGGTATTCCATCCTCTATAATACATCTATTCTAAATATGCCAACACGTTGATATTCTCCATCGGCTACCAGCTTCAAAAAAACAATGTTGTACTGATCATATTTGCAGAAACCTACATCTGCAACAACGCAACATCAAAAACTATAAACATAAATCGAAAATTTTGTAATCTGTAATCGTTTCCTCTAGCCACATACTTCTCTTTACATCGAAAATTTTCTTTTACTAAGGAGCCTTGTTCTCCTCCTCAATAATTATTTAAACTTAAGAGAAACGAGAAAGTGACCATTCTTCCAAATTTAAAGCAGCGTCTGTTAAATAGACGTGGTAATATATACATATACCCACAAACATCTTTTTATGACAATTCGAAACACTAGATTCCATTACAAACATACCGTGAAAAGGAGTGTCTGGAGCGTATAGTCTATAAGTGTGCATAACTTGAGTGCTTCCGATGACGTCACATATCCGGTGCGTGAGTTCTTCGCACACCCTTCGCCGTCACTTCTGACAGCTAAATAAACAACACCCAATGTGTACGAAAGTATAATCTCGGAATTTAATTATTTCACTCTTACATTCGAAAGTCCAAATATAACGTCTGTCGGTGCATGAATATTTCATTAGAACTAATCCTGGCGTGTAATTTTCGCTTGTTTTTTAACAATCGACGTCCTCTGTTCTTAACTTTAACCGCGATTTACATTCCTGCAAGAGTAAAAAAACTGTAATAAAAACAAATTGATGAGTTTGAAAAATGTTTCAATCTGAAAATAATTAAGCAAACGATCTTTTAATTTAAACAACTACGAAGACAGTCTAAAAAGTTGAAATTTCAATCATGTCGGACGATCAGTTGCTGTTTAACAGTCTGTGTCACTCGATGTTAGTGTTTCTGTAAAAATAGAAAGAATCGAATATCGAGTTGTCATAAAATTCTTGCATTTGGAAGGCAATACGCCTAGATAAATGAAAGTTGTTTACGAGGAGACTGAACCATCATTTATCAGAGTGAAATTTTGGACAGTTGAATTTGAATTTGGTCATAGCAATTTGTTTGACGATGAATGTTAGGGACGTTCAAAAACTGCAACCGCTACCGATAATATTAATTCACTAAATGGTGCTAGGAAATCGTGTAATTTAGGTTAGGAAAATAGCAGAGGCTAAAGGCACCTGGCAGAACGTGTTTATCATGTATTAACTGAACATTTCAAAACCGAAAACGCATTCAAATGAACATTTTCAAAGCCCTGTTGAAGCAATTTGAGCGAAACAAGTCGGAGTTTTGGCATCGAGTAATAAGCGTAGATGAAACTTGGATATACCAATATACTCCTGCAGCCAGGCACGGTTGAAACAGTGGACTGCGAATGGTGAATAGGCTCCGAAATAGGCGAAGGTTATTTCATAGGTCAAGAACGTGAGAAGTTGTGTTAATCGAGTATCTTGAAAAAGGAAAAACAATAATGGGGACATATTACACGTCATTACTTGACAAATTGAAAGCAGAAATTGGTTAAAAACGGCCGCATTTGGAGAAAAAGAAAGATTTACCAGATCTGGCACACAGTGACTTTTTCTGTTTCCTGGGGTCAAAGTTTCGCTCGGAGGATAAAGAGTTTTATTGTGGAGCTCGTCATATTCATCAACGTCTATTTTGTTATTATTAAAGGGATGGGAGCATCATTTGGAAAAGCGCATGGAAGGAGAGTATGTTGAGAAATAAAACTGAATTTGACAAAAAGAGAGAGTTTCTACGTTAGGCTAGAAACTTTTCAGGGTATTCTCGTCTATTTGTACAATTGTTTAAATAAATTGCCATCGAGCGAGAAAACTATTTTGGGTCCTCCAGTAGACATACCGTAAACTAAGTTATATCTAACTCCATCATAATTGGTTTGGAACTAGGGTTTGGTATTTATAGATCTTCTTATTCAAAAATATGTTTATTTGTAGCACTATCCAATTTAACAAACTAATAAGTTTTTAGCCTTGCACAAGAATCTACCTACATTGTAATATTTTTACTTTAATAAGGAAAATATATTCTTTCTATCTAAAAACGCATTACATCGAAGATCGCCCGTATACTCTATGTTCTGTACTGTGTCATATCTAGTCTTGGATCCTCTTAATAACTGTATATACAAATCAAAATTTGTGTTTTGTACTTCAATATTTATATTAAATAAAGAATTTGAGGAGAATTAAAGAAAATGAAAATAAATAAAACACTGATAATACTCCGATATGTCCACTGGGTGTGCCAAAATGCGCGTCCACTTCCATTGCCAAAGTTGCCATTCTATTAGTTCATTCAATGATAAGTTTGCTGAAACCAAATTGCAAATTGATCTGCTCAGAACAATTACTACTGGAAAGGCATGGTTATAATATTAAAAGTTTACTCACAAGAAACTTTTTTCATTCACGAAATAGTATCCTTCTATATGTGGCAAACCTATGTTAGAAGTTTAGCAATTTAAACGTTAAAACTAGCATTAATTCTTGTACCAATCATCAAGCGCATTCCTAGAAATTCATTTTAGCCGCTTCTTCTCAATGTCAAGCTAAAATTTACAATTGCCGTCAATCAACGACCGGCAACATCCGTTATAATGCGAATACAAATATTACCTGGTGCGTTCACATACATGCAGCGTACATGCGTATGTATAAGTACATAAATACGTACATACGTATATATTCATATACTTTCGCAAATGTAAATCCAGCTTACACGCGTACGCCATAGTTTATAAACGTACCGTCACACCGAAGTTATTGTATGTAAAATAGAGCAAAAATATCAAGAAATGTCAAAAATCAAGTATGTAAATGCGAAAAATCTCTTAAAGACTGTAAAGTTAAAAGGGATGCGCGATAAATAAATAAATGAATACGCTAAAATTTCCAATTTCACCTACTTTATTACCCCAATGACAGTGGCTAAATCTTACTTTTGAATGGAACAATATTTTGTCCACCTTCAACTTTACTGTTAAGAAGTCGAGGGAATTACAAACTAGACAGTTTGACATATGTTTCTGTTTGAAACGTTGTTAATGTGAATAAATGGATGTAAAGAAGAATGTGACAAAAATGTTTATTAATATGTAAGTGAAATGGTTCACACGCGTTTATTGTATATTCGATGCTCAATGTATATTTAGCTCAAAGTGCAGGTGGAAATGTACAATTACTTGAAATATAATTATCAACCAAATAATCTGCGCATTCAAACATTGTTAGGCGGTGGTACTTGAAATCCTTCGGATTAAAATCAGGTGGCCCCGGATACGGCCCTGGTGGCGAAACCTTTGACCTCCACTTTAACCCCAAGTTTGCAAACCAAATTTCTACTCGGCTTATTACAAAATAGTGACCGAAAATAACGAAAATAATTACTTTCCTTACTCCCTCAGTAATATCTTGGTTATGCATCTTTGTTAACGTGTTCGAGATTTTACTAATGCTATTAAACGCGTGACCATCTAATCTGACGTAAGACATTTCTCACAACTCGATGTTTCACTGGCAATTTCAAATGCTGCTTAATTTACTTCAGTAAGTTTGAAACTAGTGAGCGGTAGTGTATATTTGCAGTTACACAGTTGTAAATACATAAATATGTACTTCGTAAGCTTTCCTTTTCCTTTGCACAGCGCAGAAAATATAGCGAGTAAGTACTTGAACGCGATTTTTGTTTGCGGTGGAGGTTAAAGACATCAGTAAAACCTGACAGAAGAACATGTAATAAATAATTAGCATCCATCATTTGAGAAATATTATTGGCATTAAACATTTGTAGTAACACGTCACTTTTTGCTGTAACTTAGCCTCAGCAATTGTCGTCACTGTACGTTAGCCGTCGTGCAAAATACAAGTAACGATCGTCGCACGATGTCTGCTCTGTATTAATGTAGGTTTGAACGCGTTTAATCGCACAATATAAAACGGCATTACAAAGAAGAAAACAACAAGTTATTATTTTCAATTATGGGAATTACAATAGTCAGCAATTGTTTTAGAACTGAAAAAAAGGAAATTTATTTTAATACTCTTAACAACCCCTAAGACAGTTATTAAGCTATTTGCACAATTGTTAAGAAGTTTGGTATTCGTTGGAACGCTAATAAATACCGAATTCTGTTGTGTATGTAAGAATGTTTCAACAATGTCCAAAAGCAACAGGAAAACAGTTACCTACTTATGCAGAAAACATAAATGTCGCTGATTTCTTTTTGTTAGGTTTTGCAATATCTACTAGCAACACTTAATTGTGCTTAGATGCGTATGTGACAATGATGTAGTTGACATCCTATTATAAAATAGTGGATTATTTTACATAACGTTTTACATACTAGTCGTTCGTTTAACGTAACGACACTATCTATAATACTGTTTTCACAAGAAAACCTAGGTATCGAATCGAGGGAACATCCATAATCTTAAATAAGAAGAGCGAACAGGGTATGCTTTTTCTTTGGATAGTGTATGAGCACAAGAGCAATCCGGCAACTCGACTAACTCCAATCTGTACAGAAGTACGGAAAATTTACCATAGTCGAATTTTATTTATTCTAAACCGAATTGGAGAAATCTGGATACGCCGTGGTCACTAAGAGGCAACTCGAACTAAAACGGCACATTGTTACCAATAGCATTTGTCAAAAATTACGCCGAAGTGCGATACACACTTTATATAGACAATACATATTTTGTATGCCTATTAATTAAATTTTCAATCAACTAAAATGTCTTTTCCGTAAAAATACCACATTACAGTCCATAGATACTATACGAGTTGGCGATCAAAGATCCAACTGCAGTAGAGCAATGTAGACATTTACTACCGGACTTGACGCCTTTTTACCGAGTAATATTTAATTTGGGAAGTTATGATAAAGACACAAGAGGATTTATTCTCTACGTGTTTGCAGAAAGATATTACACATTTGATCCTGAAGAAAATAAAATAATGCAATATTGTGGTTTTCCCGGAATTATCGTTGGCTGGAGGTAGATTTGCCTAATAATAATAATAATTCATTTACCAATTGATTGAAAAAGTCTGCACCACATGGCAACATTTTTTACATCTTTAGTTTTAAAGTAACTGTACTTATAGTTTGTCTGTGCTTCATACAAACCAAAAAATCTTCCAAGATATTTGTCCCATCGCATTCGCGTCAATACGTAAATGTCGTTTAAAAACTTCAAATATCCAAAAATGTCATTATTTGGCCAAATATGAACAAATGCCATAAGAAAAAGTTGTTCCCATCTACCTAGAAATTCCAAATCCAAAGTGTGATTCACAAATGTCTTTTCTTACATTTTGTTAAAAATAAAAGCTGTACAATTTTTCTGAGTAAATTTCTTTCTCACTATTGGTTTGGAAATTGACGGTTCCTCTTAAGACAGAGGAAGTTTAGTTTATTTTTTATCAGGAAAATTTGTTCTCCCAAATTAAATAATTTTGCGCAAAAAACTTAAGGGCGTTCTTGAACTATTTTCGTAACTAAAAATTTTAATAATGGCGACATACTGAATGGAGAAGTTAGAAAATACATCTAATTTTTTTATGAATAAAAGAAACTTTCCTTCAAGAAATCTTTTCCCGATAAAATGTTCCTTAGAATTTCAAAAATTTACTGCTCTCTTAAATCTCAACATACCTAACGACCTCAACTCTGATGCTAATTTATTAAATCCCTTAAATGCTTATATGTCTTGCATTCCTTCCATCTAGTAATGTTTTATAAGGTTGGAATTGAATAATTTTTGTTATTTCTAGTATTATATCCTCATTTAAAGTGAAGTAACAATTGCGCTTTTTTGCATTCATAGAGGAACACAGAAGGCAATAACATGAAACCATTCCTTTAAATACAGGTATAATAAATATACCAACAAAAGAGGTTCCAAGACGGATCCCTTGTCAAGCCTCGATCGCAAAAAAGTATTTGACTCGGTAACCACATCTTACTGACACAAGCTGGGTACATCCGCTTAAGTACGATGCTATTCACTGTTTAGAACGCCCCCATATGCCACGAATTGATAGTTTCTAGAGCAAAAGTTCATGATTTACAGAATCAAAAGCTTGTCTTAATTCAAAATACCGGGCACCAACCTGAGTTCCACTGCTAAGGAGACCGTAGATGTGGTCTACAACCTCGAAAAAAATGATCTTCTGCAGATCTGAAGTTAATAAAACCAAATTGACTTGGGGTTATTATTCTGAATCTAATCACAAATCAAAAATCAAAATTTTGTCAATATCCGAAGATGGACGTAATAATGAAACGCCAGAGACATGAACAGGAGACCAAGGCTATGTAAACCACTGAAGAATTGAAATTGGGTTAGAACTTAAAACGAGTTAAACCAGCCAGATATAGCTGGAGCAAATTTTGGCTGAACGTTACTCCGCATGGGCTTTCCGTATAGTACCTTTTTATATAAATGCATAGCATGAAAGGTAGAAATATATTTTGCAAAACAATTTCCATAATGTTTTGGGCGGTTAGATTACCATCAAAGTAATCCTCTAATATTCTGCGTACTTAAAAGAATTATATTTTTTATGTGGTGAAGGAATAATGATAACAAAGCAATGGAAAACTTTACACATACCATTTACATACTAAAGACTTCTGTTATAATAACCTGAATAGATTGTGTACCCCATTGGGCCGTTACCGCACGTACAAGAAAAGTACCGTATAGTTTAATTTTTATCACCCAAAAGGCAATAAATGAATTGCTTAGTTATATGTATAAAATGAAAACAAAATTAAGATTATCAACAAAAAACTTTTACAAAGAAGAAATACTATGACTGTGAAACTACCCGTTCGATTTTCAATTATTATTAAATTGAACAAAAGTCGTAGAGAGACCATCATCCTCTTCCAGGCAAGAGGGATAATAAGTTGAAGCTCCAACCAAAAGATGTAATCGTAACATTATATTAGTAAAAACGATTGAATTTAAAACTTCACAACTAACTGGTAGCCAGTCCGCACTCTAAATGTATATTTCTCTAGATTTCAATATAGATCTAGGCCGATGCAATCTGTCCAATCCATTCAAGTACTGTTATAACCTGCCTCACCACCTGTTTACATACTGAAAGATGAAATCGATAATGCCTTCGACTGCTTTAATTCGATATTTAAATACAGTCTCGTATTTCCCTCTGTTATCTATTATAGATAATTGACTTCTTTCATGACCTACTGTTTCTATTCTAGCATGTAACAGAAACTGATCTTTCTCACCAAGCGAGTTTTACTGTAAACATAAACAAATAAAATTATTTGATTGTTGATATTTCGATTGACAATAAATGAAGGAATACAACTACAAGAATGCACACTCATGTACTGAGTGGTCAGAAAATTGCGAAAAGCTTCAGGTTGAATAATTCTGAATCAACAATCCTAATTTTAAAAAATGTCACGATCATTCGTTGCGTCACTCAGGACAATCAATGTTGAAAATGTCCGATTAGAAATAATTCAAATTTTTGAAATATCTTATGGAAAGCCATTATTTACTACCAACGCATAATTATGTGAAACTATCAACTTATCGATTAATACCAATGTTTTAATATTTGCTGCTAGGGGAAGGTACGGCTAGTTGTTACAAGAACGAATTTAATTTTTTTTTGGGAAGTATATTTCGTATATTCAAAATATACAAATTCAAATACATGAGACATGAGTTATACTTTAGTGCCCACTCTCTAGTCACTTATTTTATTATTATATAAAAAATAATGCAGAAAAAAAAATTGGAAACAGAAAATTGTAGCAACTTGCCCCTCAACGGGGGCAATTAATTTCAATTACTATCTTTATCATCGGAATTACAATTTTTATAAACAAAAGAAATATCATACCTATTAATGCGCTTACAGTGAGCCCAGTTTTCATGCATAATACATTACACCCATCGTTTATTCGGTCTTGATTCTATAAATTTGTCAAAACACACTAAACATAAACAATTTTCTCCTTCTACTTTTTCTTTTTTCGGTTTATTTGCATTATTTTTGTTTGATTTAGTTTTACGAATCTTAATAGCTCTTTTTACTTTCTGGACGCTTTTATTTCTTTTTTCCTCTCTAACACTAGCTTTCATTTCCAATTGTAGTCTAACCGATAAGTCTGTAAGTATCGCACTCTTCATCTTTCTTCTGGTAGTTAACTTCTTTCTTGGCTCTAATCGACAATCACTGAAGTACTTGCTTACTTACATGACATGAAGAGTCAAAGTACTGGTAACCATAATTAGCGCAATGGATTTGTAAAGAAAGTCAAACAATTCTTGGGAACCAAAAATTTGGAACTTTCTCTGTCGATACATCATCAAGCATTATGTGGGAAAGTTTTAGATATCATTCACGGCTTAGATATGGCGAGAAAAGTAGTTAATTTCATCCGATCACATTCAGTAAACTACAGGCAATTAACCACAATCAAGTAAGGAGCCAAAGTTTTAAAAGCGTTCTTTTACCGGTGGTTGAAATGAAAGCATATCTACAAAAGAAAGAGAAGATCATTTCTGACCTCTTTGATTTACTTTGGAGATCTCTCATTTTTGATCGGTCTACCAAATTACTCTAATGTTCTTATTAATCTGAAATTACAAACGCAAAAGAAATTCATATTTGAACTATTGAATGACATTAGGAGACAATTTTCTACATTTTGAATACTGTCCAAAGAACCAATCAAAATTACACAATTCCTTTCAAAGAGAAAACTAAAAATTTACTAAAGGAACTGGAAGCTAAATTTAAAAATCGCTTCAAAGGCATAACTGAGAATGCAGTGCTATCCCATATTGTTGAGAACGTTGAACAAGTACCAGTTAAGTTTCAAATGAATTTTATTGAAACGCAATAGAATATACTTTTTAATAGTTTTCCACCAAAATTTTTTCAACTTTTGGTAACAAACTTGCACAGTGAGTTTTTGGGTTATGTGTGAACCTATGGTATATATCTCTGCGAACAAACGTTCTAAAAGTTGAAGGTGATCAGAAGTTGAAAAAAATTTTCTTTAATTGATGGTCATTTATATGAGCTTTTAAGAACATCAATTACAATCTTTACTCCAGATATTCATCAAGTTGCAAAAACCAGCTTCAGTCATCCATATGTTTATTTTTCTCATTTCCATAATAACATTTGTTAATTCCTTAAGAATAAAAAAACCTTTTAATTTTTTTCGTTTGCATTTTTTGATTTGTGGTCACAAGCCATAGGTTGACCGCTTCTGCGCTAGACTTTAATTTCCTCAATGTACAGGGTGAACAATAAAAGCTAAATGTGAAAACTATTTTTCTTATGGTATATGCTGTATGTTGTTGCTCCTATAATTTCTTTTGTATAGAGTTATCTCGTTCCACAGTTTAGTTATAGTTTACTGTCGACATAATTTCTTGTGCAAATTTAGAGACAAATGATGTCGTTACACTCTTTATGCGATAAGAGCCGGGGGCCATAGGAATCTCTCTTAACGAGAAAGTAGACGCGTTATGTCATCAGTGTGAATGGTGAAATTGTAGATGGAGCAGTTCCAAAAATCTTGATATTTCGTTATTTCCGATTGTTGGAATACATTTATAGAACAATAATACAGTGATACCGCAATAAATTACAAATGCAGTACTACCTCTCCCTAATGCATATTAGAATCAGTTTACATAAATTCACATCTACACAATGCATGCATTCGTCTGTATAGGATACACGCACATATATCACACTATGCACGCGTATGTTGTATTACCAACCTTGACCGCCAAGCAATGTATCACGGACTGCTGTTCGACAATCAACGATACACATCAGCCACTTAAGTTACGAAATAAATTAACCATTAGACGTGTGCAACGGGACGGTCTAGAAAATCCGACTCAGATAAGACTCTTAAGTGAATTTCTTTAATCCCCATCAATTTTCTACCCAGCAAATTAGCGTTTCGTCGTAGCAGCGACTTCGCATTCTTCATTAGGCAAGTCGCGTTAAGCGAGCACTTAAAAAAAAATAGTTGTGGAGGCACTTGCACGATTCTGTCCTATCTTAAAAATGTATAGCTACAGTTGCTCCGTTCGATCTTGCAATCACATGACCAATCGTCATGCATTCGAATCAAATCGGTACTCCATAGCCAATTGACCTGTTAGTAAATTGTACAAATGTTAATTTAGATGCGGTTAATGGTTTTACATACATTCTTAACGTAAAAAGTACCTCTTTCGTTTTAGCTATCTTCTTTCTATATAATTTTAAAAAAATGTAGGTATTAAAATATGGATGTACGCAAAATTCATTTTTCCAAAGAATTTTATATTCCAGATATACGCTCGATCTACAATTCATCCGATATTTTTAATTCTACCGGGTGTTTTAAGAGGGAGAGTTCGATAATTACCTGGCCTTTGCAGGAGATGGCGGTTCTAGAATTTAAATAGCTCCATTTTTCGTAGAGTAACATTTGACAAGAGTCTTGTCAAGTTTTCAGATGGACACATCAGTTAGTTTGTGAATGGCAGCTATTTAAAAATAACAAGTTCTTTTGATTTAACAGCAATGGAAGAAATCGAATACAAGGCAATCATTAAATATTTGTTTTTAAAAATAAAAAGCGAATGATGAGATAAAACTGGAACTCACAAGGCAATACTCACCGATCGGATTGAAGCAGATCTCTAAGATCGTCCGAGTGTTGTGAAACGTCTCTTTCTATTTCTACAGAACCTAATGTTTAGGGGTTAAAAGCTACCTCCTGCGATTTACACCGTTATTACGAACAAAAAAATTAAATCATATATCTCTAAATATGCCTTCCGTGAATCTATCAAACTAACCCGGACAAGATTTTTTTGCCACACTACCACCATACCCTCACCCTCTCACGGAGTGGGGATTGAGCTGAAGAGGGCAAAATATACGTACGGCAAAGTAAACCCTTTGAAATATCATTTACGCTTATAGGCATATTTGCTACCCTCTCACCTCTAACCACCCCGAACAAAAATAAAAGCACTGATAGTGTATGGTATGGTGTAAAACTGTATGCATATCTATAATTTTACGTAATTTTTTATATTTCAATTGGGAAGATATATAAACGTCGAATTTTATAAACAAGTAATCTTTATTAGTACCATTTTACATTTTTAAAAAGAGCTGTAATAGAACGATAAAGAACTTGCAGATGCAGTACTTATATTATTTATGCATATTATGAACAGTATCCGTACATAGTAATAATAATAGCGTTTATTATCCAACATAACATAAAGATCCAATAACAGGATAAATACAACCCGTATAATGCAAATAAATAGATATTACCTTCCAAGTAAACAGATGTTTGTGTGTATACGTAGTAGTAATTTTTGTGCCTTACAAATTGAAAACGCGTCATATTCAAATGCACTTCCTGACCACATTCACTTGAAGATATTCTCCCATTCGTCGTTTCTGATCCGAGGTGTATATGTTGGAGCCCGTTTCACAACAGTCTTTACAAGTGGCCTCATGAAAGTAGAATTATATCTAGAGTTGATACGAGGAACAAGGAATGACATACGTCGAGTAGGAAAAAACAATCGATAGTATTTGTCATCAATTTATGTACGATTTTTCTGCAGATCGTGTCTCTTCGTTTATTCAAGGATAGCATTTCAAAGCGCGATAGCATAATATTCTGTGATGTACCCCTATCGAGATAGACACCTATCCCTCCGAAACTAGAAATTATACTTTTATTATGTTATTGCGGTGATATAAATCAATTTCCATATTACCGATTAAAACTTGATCTGAAAATATTTTCACGAATGCTTTCCATACACGAAAACCTTATACATGTAGGAGTTGCATCATACCAGTTATTTTCTTAGGAATGTGTAGGTTTATCGGCAGATACATACTCCTGCAATTTGGCAAGACAGTGACCACTGCAAGTATCGAGTAGCAGAATTGTCTGCGTCCCACTTGTTATTCGGTGTAAAAACAGATCCATTAACCATTTCGTAAATGTTTGTTAATTTGTCTGATGTGGAAGCCTCTTTCTTAACATTGATGCCTAACAAAAATAAAACATCATGATTTGAAAATGTGAAAGATATTAATACTACCCTGGAATAAGTATTCGCGATAATCTTCCTACAAATTTAATTATCTTCGTAGACACTATTCGATTTCTGCGTTTGAACTGCAATATCCACTTACGATGATTTTAAATTTCCTAAATTAACTTTAGCATTGGCTTCTAATGCCCAGTCATGAATATCTGTATCGTGAACAATTACGTTTCAATCCATAGATTGTGCATGTTTACACAACACGTATTATGTGTTCCTCGTCTTTGTAAATAATTTTTCCACCTATGTAATAGTCGGACAGTTTTTACTTTTCTAAATTTTCTTCCTCTTGTAATCGGGATCTATATTGTCACCCTCCTATCCACATATTTCTTCATATTCTTCCTCATCGTTATCTTAATCAGAATATGAAGTTGGCTCACTTTCACCTGCGATCTCGGTAGCATGTGGACAAAGCATTTCTTCAAATTCCAATCCATTATCGGTTTCAAACACAAAGGAGGTTTCTCGAACGTTCGTATCAATTATATCTGCTATTGCATCATATAACTCTATTTCACGCTGATCACGTGTAGTTAATTGTTTTTCATTATAGTTATATGTAGCTATTAGCGAACGGATAATATTAGTTGGATTAACGTGTACCATGTTACCGCGCTCTATTACAAAATACTACGAATTAACAATACTTCCTTGCGTCGGTTCTTCTGGATCCTAGTCCTGCTTCTTCCAGTTCCATCGGGTTGATGATCTTCCTGGGGTCCTCGGTCCTAGTTGTTTGGGTCTCGGAGTCTCCTTGGTGGACTCCCTCCTCGGTTGCTAAAACAGAAACGTACGAGTTAGTAAGGCGTTAGTACGCGCTATGGGGATACTCATGCCAGCCTACTCAGGTGGTCGTAGGTGGTTTTGTGCCACGATCCCGAAGTTGTTCTTCGGGTGGTGGCGTTCTCCATCGCGGGATTCCCGCTGGTTAGCGTCTTCCGGAAGAAGTTTTTGTTGAGACGTGCCAGGAATTCCTGCAGCCGCTCGGTCTCGCTCAGGTGTGTCAGTGTAGCCAGCGAGGTGTATCGGGATACGTGGAGTACTAATCGCAAGCAGCGATTCTGTACGGTCGAGAGGGAGGTAATGTGGGTGGGTGCCGCCGTGACCCAGACGGAACTGGCGTAGGTGAGGATCGGGCGTATGTGTGCCTTGTACAGCATGACGCCCGTTTTAGGGTTGAGGTAGGAATTCGACAGGATGGGATACAACTGTCTGGCTGCACCTAATGCCCTGTTTCGAGCTCTTCTGAGATGCTCCGCGAAATTCAGCCTTTTGTCTAGGATCATTCCGAGATACTCGATCTTGCTGTCCCAGTCAATCTCCGTCGTTCTGACTTTGATCTTGGGAAGCGGACCGTATCGTTTCCAGGAGAACGCAATCGCTTGCGTCTTCCTGGGGTTGATCGTGAGTCCCTGGTCATCGAAGTAGTTCGAGATTTTGGTCAGATGCGCCTGAGCGAGTTTGACCGCCAACTCGGCGTTACGCGATGTAGCCAGGATTGCTGTGTCATCTGCGTAGATGGCATTCAGCACTCTTTGATCTTCCGGTTTCGGAATGTCCATGACGTAGATCGTGAACAGGACTGGGCCTAACGCCGATCCCTGTGGGACTCCAGATATCATGCTCCTCTCTGAAGATTCCGTCCCATTAACAATGGTGTGGAATCTTCGGTCCTTGAGGTACGATCTGATGGTCTTAAGGAGCCTCGGCGGAAAGCTGGCCTCCTTCATCTTCAGAAGTAGTCCTTCATGCCGGATCTTGTCGAATGCCCTCTCCAGGTCCAGGGATACCATGACGGTCGTCTGGTTCCTGTTGAAGGCAGTGGTGACCTGATCCGTAATCCGGTACAACTGGAGAGTCGTGGAGTGGTCTGACCTGAATCCAAACTGGTCGCTGTCCATTAGCCGGTTATCTACTAGATGCTCGCTGATTCTGGCCAAGAGCAGAGATTCGAGAATCTTGCTGATGGTCCCGAGCAACGATATCGGTCGATAACTGTCCGGAGAATGGGGATCCTTCTTGGGTTTCAAGGCTGGGATAACCCTGGCAGATCTCCACCGGGTCGGGTAGTACGTCAGTCGGAGCGCTCCGTTGAAGATCTGCGTCAGGTTGACTAGCAACTTGAGCGGCAGATTCTTCAACACTCCTCCTGTTATACCGTCTTCCCCACGAGCCTTTCTGCCCGGGATCCACCCGATCACTTGCAGGACCTCCTTGGGTGAGACGACGATCGGAGGACCCGCCTCCATATCGTCTATCTCCCCTAACAATACTTCATTTACGTACCCTACTTATATACCCTGTTTACGACGTTTATAATATTTTGCCCTTTCCAGTTCAACCCTCACTGCGTAGGGGGGTAGTAGAACTGGCAATAAAGTCTCGCCCGGATTAGTTTGATAGACTCATGAAAGGCGTATTTAAAGATATTATAGATAATAACGGTGTAAATTCCAAAAATCCGAAAATCGTCGAAATTTTAGGGGTAGCTTTCACCCTCTGAACTTTCCACAGGAACGAAAAAGGGTATTTTACAACACTCGATGGGTCCTACAAATCTGCCAACTTTCAATCCGATCGGTGACTGTCACCTTGGAATTTTCCCTTGTCAGTGAAGCTTATGGAGACATTACACCTTCGTTTTTGAACGTAAAATATTGAATAGCTAATTTTCAATGCAGCCGTACGAGCATTTTTGATGAAGAACGTCCAGTGGTCCAAATGACCTCACGATATGGTAGTGAATAATCGGAAATTGAAAGTACGTGAGATTGGTGAAGCTGTGGGCATCTCAATTGACCGGGTGCATGACATTTGAACAACTTATTTGAATGTGAAGTTTTGCGCAGGATAGGTACCACGATTGCTCACAATTGACCATAGACACGTGCCTGTGTCTACTTCAGGAATAATTGACGTAGTTAAAGCGCAATTCAAAGTCGATTCATAACTGTTGCCGAAACAAAAATTCATCACAACACACCAAAGACCAAAGAACAGTCCAAACAATGTTTTTTTTGTGGCCAACAAAATCATGGCCACAGTCTTTTGCGATGTACACGGCATAATCTACGTTGATTACTTTGCAAAGGGAAAAACGATTAGTACCGAAGATTATGCCAACTTATTGGATCGTTTCAACAATACTGTGAGCGAACAACGTCCACATTTGGTCAAGAAAAGAATTCTGTTTCTTCAAGACAATGCACGCGTGCACACAATAGAGTGATGTCTAGTACAATAAGACATAGTATTCACGGCATACAGACGGTATCTAGTAGAAGATGGAAACAATTCGTAAAATGCCGAAGTTAGTGGTTACATATGGATATGAATGAAAGTATCTACCTAATCACACAAATTGTCGAAAATAATTGCTATATCGACTTCTGCAGAAGTAAGCAAACAGTTCTGCCAAAGTAGCAGAGATCGACTAGTGCCTAATAACAATAATAATCCTTATTTTCCTTCACGGATTAGCCGCTAATTAACCCTTACAAGTTAGATCGGTGATTAACGAAAAGAAGTAAACTTTCGTTTAAAGAAATTATGGGATTTGTTTAAAATCTATGGGCTTTTTGAAATGATGATATATTCTTTCAAGGAAAGCAATTGTACTTTTCTCGAATGTAAAAAATATTGTCGTCAAACAAAGAAAGGTTTAAAGAATTCCTTCTACCAATGTAGATTGAAATTGGGTTGCGAGACTTTACTTAAAGTGCTACGCCTAAGCCGCATTGTCTTTCTCAAACGATTCTTGCATTTGGAAACATTCCTGTTTCTCCAGCAGTTGCAAATGCATTTTGAAACGCTTTTCTATTAGGAATACTGTGAGCTGGAAAGCGGCGTCAACTGCATTAATTGCGTTACCATTGCAATATCTATAAACGAAAACCCTGTCGGCATATTCTCTATGACTAAATGTGTTTGCATTGATTGCTTCTATTCATTAAAAAGAAAAGATATTCGATACTTCTACATTTCACTAACTCACTGGACGCACGTTTCGTTAGCCAATCATCTCTTTACTGCTGGAGATAATGCTATTGGAACGTGCGTCCAGTGTTAGTGAAGTGGTGTGCTGGTAGTGGTTTCAGTGAAGTGTTTCAATACTCCCTCGCTTTTGCCCAATTAAGTTCAATTGTATCAAATTGGCAATGGTATGATCGAATCGATGTGATAATTCTTCTCCGGTCTGTTTCTTTTCACTAGTGGAAGTAATTCATATTAAGTCATTTCTGGTCTACACTGATCTTTCTATTTTCTGAAGAAGTAGTGTAGTTATTTTATTTATCACAACCCTACCATCCACAATAATCAGGGAATGTTCTTCTGTAAGATTTTTAACGTAAGCTTGAATTACATTGTACGTATTCAATAACTCACAAAAAGATATTCCTAGTGTTATAGTTGTTTTTTTTTTCGACATTTAAGTAACTCTAAATTTGATAAAAGAATCAGAAAGAATTGTGACTTTCTTAAACGCAAAAAAAGAAATATAAAAAAATGGAAACTAAGCAACCTTAAATTTAACAAAATAATTTTTAAGGGATTTCCCCTATTCTTTCTTCTCTTTAATTTCAAAAAGAAAAAATAATAAATAGTTAAATAGTTACATAAGTAGCACATGAACAATTCTAAAAAAAAACTTTGTGGGAGACTGTTTAACAGAGCAGCAGTGCACGAATATGTCTATATTCTAACGCCTTCCCGATGTTTTAGGGATAGTCGGCCAATCCGCACCCTAGTTATCTAGTATCTAATAACTAGTTATCTTTGTATGTCATAACTTAAAATGGCAAGCGTATATCGTCAACAGTATCGTTATAAAGAATATTAGAGAAAGTACTTTACTCCAATAAAAAGAAATCAATTTTTCAATTTGAGTCGGTGGTTTAATGGCAATGTAGCTTGCTTCTTAGAGTAACGCTTCATGAGTTTAGCATTTTTCTGGTGGATACGAGTCACCATTGACCATAATTAACTTATCTTTTACGGTGATATCGCGACATATAGAACACACACATTCATTACACGTACTAGGCCCCAGCAGTTATAACAAGCATAATAACTTATGAATCCCGTTGGTCCGCTTGCCACATTATTGAATTAATTGAAAAAATGTTAAAAGTTTAACATAAGTCGGATATTTTGGAATTTAAATTATATATCACGCATGTGTACTCCTTCTATTTTGAATGTGATATGTCAGCATTCATTGTTTTTGATTTACGCATTTAAATATGCATATTTGAAATCAAAAATTCATGAACAATATTAAACATGACAGAAATCGGAAGAAAATATTGGGCAAATATGTATATGAAAGTTCACGAACGTAACACAGATTGTGCGTGCTCTACTCCAATCTGTGGGAATGTACAACACGAATTGTACAGATAATTATAATTAAAAATTAACAGCCAGTAGAGGAAATGAAAGTACACACAACTAGTGCGCTATATGTTACTATTTGTTCTATATCTACGTTGAAACAATTATTATAATATATTGACCTAGAAATTATCAAATAGGAAGAAAGCAATAAAAGAAAATAAGATGCTTTATCAAACACGTAATCGTTCATTGCACATTCATCAAACGTATGCATTAACTTCGATGCAACGAACTTCGAAAATAATGTAATAAAACCTTGATCCTGACTTGAAAAATAACCAATTCTACGATTAGCAATTTCAATGAATGCTTTATGTTGCAGAAGTACAATATAAGAATACACATTGGTATTTAATTCGTGTTATTTTTGCGTGCATATAAATTGTCAATTTGTAACAAAACAAAATATTGTTCCTCATAAATAAAATATAACTTTAAAGAGAGTTAAGGGAATATTTCATATGTTTTGGTGAAGATTTGTTTTCATATTTTGCAGAACGAAACATTGATTCATTAGACAGTATAGATTACCACTTTACAAGTATTATCCAACATTATTTTGCAAAGTACTCCGTTGACCAACCAGAAATAGTTATCAGAAAAGTAAACAAATATTATGAGTCATGCCGGCACCAAGCATGGCATATATAGTAATATAGTGTCCTCTGAGTTTTGTGTTAACTGAAAGCATACAAACATTTCTAAAGACTTTTAAAATGTCTGTTGGGATAAATGTCAACAAACGTTTATTTTCTTCGTATTCTCTAAATAAAGAATAAAGGCTTCAAATTAAAATTTTCGTTGTCAAATCATTTTGGTGACAGTAAAGTTTTTGTAGCAAATTTGTCCTCAAAATACAATCTTAACTGTTAATCAAAAGTAACTTTCCACATCTATATCTCCGGAACAAAAAAAGTACAGATATGTAAATATATGTTTTACATTTCTTGAAAAGATACGGTATCTCTTTTCAGTATCCTCTAGGCATCATCTGCAGCTCTCGATTAAGCTGCCCATATAGTAACTGTGAACTCAAACGCTTACACCTGGAAGAGGTGAAGGGAAATAAGGGAGTTGCTTCAAATAACAGATCGGACACTGAAGCAATACATATGCAAGCGCTATGGAATAGAGAAGCAACGGTGACGACACCTTAGCGTTGGATAATCATTGGTGCACATAGAGCCAGATTATTTCTTTGTGAAGTGAAACAATATGTGACAATAGTATAGCATGGAGCAGAAAAGTGCCACGAGCTATAAAGGTTCGCATTATATACATCAATATATGCGTCGCTATATATACATCAATAGCCGAACGTGCAATTACATCCAATAATTTGCAGAGAATGACAGTAGACAGTATGCTATCGGAGGCGAATCATTTTCTTGGATAAGTTTTACCTCGCCAGCAACGTGACGAAATCTACTCAAGTCCTGTACTCATCGACGTCACATCCATCAGAGGCTAGGATTGCATTGCGTGTCACATACAGCTTATAAGAATACAACAGACTTTTGAAGTAGAAGTCCGAATGGAAATATTCCAAATATGAACCAGGTCGCAGTCCTTTAGGGTAAGTTGATTGACAAGCTCTTTCGGTTCAACAAGCCCATTCAACTCAACAAACCCGTTTGGCCCGGCAAGTCCATTCCCCCGTACATTATACACCAAGTATGATAGTGAATTACTGAAACTATTGAAATTCTGGAAAAAACTTTTTATTTGACACAATTTACATTAACTTTAATTGCATTACTATTGTTTCTATGTCTACTTAGAATATAAAAATAAATATTCGTCTATTTCAGAACTTTTAATTTTTCCCGATCCTTTTTTAACTTTAACCTCATCGATTCCAAATATTTATTATGGACAAACACTGCGTTGAAAACCATTATGAATAAAAATATGGTTATCGATAATTTCATACTGTTTGTTCTGTTTTTTATTTTTTTGATGTTTGAATCGTACTTTTCTAAAGAAAGCAGCACTTCAAGAGAAATTACGAATAAATTGCAATGCTTGAAAACGTCGACGAGGATAGGTAAAAGAAGCTTCTGTTTTTCTTATTTAAAGACTCATTAAAATTGTTTATTTTTAATAGCGAGAATCTAAAAGAAATTTACTTTCATAAAGAATAACTTGTTTGAAGTAGAACCGCGCAAACTCGATTAGCCGAACGAGCGACGAAACGGGCTTGCCGGACAAACTGAACTTAAGCCGAACAGAACTTTCGGACTTAACGAGCTTGACCGTAAAAGCTAGTTGGCTAGACAACTGGCGAATCTGTTGGAAAACATGCCAGGCCGAACCGATTCGGTATGTAAGCGTGCCTGTTTTTATTCACCGGATGGAGGCAGTAATGGCAGTGATGATCGGTTTTCAACCAACACGTTTTTAATTAATAATTGGAGTTGTGATGGATACATGAGTTACCGTTTCTGTTTCTGTTGATGAATTAATGGTGAGTCCGCCACTTTTCACGTTGATAGATAGTAATTGGGGAAGCTGTCGAATGTCAAAAAGTTTGATTATTATTACCGCGGTTTTTCATGTTGATATGTCATTGCAAATCCATCCTAAAACCATCATTGGTGGAATCCATAAATCAAACGTATTGGATAAAAGAAAAGCGGGCGTTAATATTCTCGGTATTAAATACAAGTAAGCTGTGGCAACCAAACCAATTTTTAGGTCGAGGACTCTCATTACTCATTAGACATTAGCGATGAGCAAAATTAAGTTGCAGAGATGTAGATGTGGGAATTTACTTTCAAGTAAAGTAAAAAGTTATAAAATCATTTGATTTTGTAAATTGGAGAAACTTACCCTTGTACATAAAACACTTACTGCACAAGTGTATCTACGCACAAAAAAAACCTGGACAATGAAACTGAGTTAATGACTACACTCTTGGTTTCCGGGTTGGAATCGTGTGATTGTCGTAGCTTCTGCAAACATTTCGTCCTCACTCTTATAGGACATCTTCAAGGCTGTTACTGTACATTGACTGGGGACTACTTGCTCGTTTATATGAGGCTTGCTACAGACTATAGATCAATAAATGGTTGTTTCAAATACAATAGTGAAGGCTACGAAACAAGGTGCGAGTAGAGTTAAATTGAATTTGGTATCCAGTTTCCAATCTATGCTCAGCCAACGCGGAACCGGTTACCTGCAACAATGACATACAACCCTCGTCCTTAGCAACACGATCGCTTTGTATAGGCACCGATGTACACACTACCGCACGAACATGGAAACTGGTACACAGATGATTGCGATCTTTGATGGGAAAGTACTCTAACGATCTGAAATTGGGTTTGAAGATGCCTTATGTAGAGTCTTGCTGTCGCGATCGGTAACACCTTGAATGTGAGATAGATACGCTTGCTTACAAAAATTAGCATTAGACGAGGGGAGTTACTGTGGAGGAGGATTGATGTAGCGGTTAATGGTAGCTCGAATATCTTTCCTAGAATCAGTTTCGGTAAAGTGGTTCAGTTCTTGAGAAAGCGAATTAGGTTCAGCTATAAGAACAGCCCACTGGATAAGAGAATTGAAGACATCGGGTTTTTGAGCTGGATGATGATGTGGAAGGTCATAGAGACATCTATATCTATAATTACGTTACCTTCTCATATTTGATGCGTGCCTTTTAATATAGTGTAATGATACTCTGTTGTAAAATTAAACTTCTTCGGATAAAAAATTTAATTATTAAGATATAGATTATAGGTGCGCGTGGACAGGGCCTAAATATTCCAGATGCCGTCGAGTCAGGTTTTTTTATAATGTGACCGTCCCGTCAAACTCGCTGGGTTTGTAAAGCCTGCTAGACCAGTCAGGCCCGCTCAGCCCGTCAAGCACATTGGGTGCATCAAGCCCACTCGGCCCGTCAAACCCGCTCGGGCGGCCAAATTTATTTATTACATCTACCTAATGATTCCAAATCCAAAGTATGACAAAAATCTCAACTTTTATTTTTTCTCACATTTTATTAGAAATACACACTGTATATCTTTTCGGTATATTTTCTTCATCAATATCAGTTGGAAATCGGGGGTTGGTCTTAAAAAGGACAAAACTTAATTTATTTTTTATTAAGAAAGTTTAGTTTCCCAAATTAAATCATTTTGCGTAGAAAGCTTAAGGACGCTTTTGAACTATTTTCGTATTTTCATAATTAAAAATGTCAATAGTGGAGTCATACTGAGCTGGCTCAGTAGAATGAAGGGATTGCAGCAGAATGAAGAGCATCTTAGAATCCTTCAATTAATAAATTATGTGATGTATATTGCAAAGGACATGACCCCTATGCAATATAATTTTGGTCAGCCTTACAAGGTGATCGTTGAAAGCCGTGAGTGGGAATCCGAGCAGCCTCAAAGCAAAAGAGGTGCCCTGGCATGGTACACGTACGGCTCATGAATAGAAGGTGTTGGAACAGGTATAGGCATTAGTGGTCCTAACTACCACCTTAAAATGCCCACAGGACTCCACATCAACATATTTCAAGCAGAGATCTTTGCTCTAAACGTGTACGTCATAAAAAAACTCGAGATAGGGATATGCAGGAAGATGCAACCATAATTATATTCAGTGACAGTCATGTAGTTCTAAAGGCTATCAAAGCCTACTCATATGAATTTGATCTGATTCACGAATGTATACACAATTTAAGGCAATTGGGACACAAAAACCACATTACCACTTTGCGATTGGCCTCAAGCAATCAAGAGATCGAAGTCAATGGCAAACTGGCTAGAGAAGCAGCTAATATCCCCTTCATCGGTCCTAACCCCTTCTGTGATCTACAAGAGAGCCGCATAAAACAAGTAATTAAAGCATGGGAGGATGATCAAAAGACCCCGTACTGGGAAAATGTTCCAGGACAAAAACAGGCGGAAGCATTCATATCAGGCTCGCTTAAGACAGCAAAAATAGTGCTATCGTTCAGAAAAACCAATGCTGTGTAGCAAACCTTAGATTACTAGCGGGATTTCTGACAGGTCATGCAGCCCTATTATATCCCCTATTCAATCCAGGAAAAGCTGAAGATCAAATCTGTAGTCTATGCCAGCAGATCTGGAGACAGTAGAACACATTCTATGTAAATGTGTTGCCATCAGTCACACTCGACAACGACAATTCGGTAAACTATTTCTAACATCTACTGAACTGAGGGACGAAGATCCTAGAGTAATACTAAGGTTTATTAAGAGCCTTCACCTACTCTGACACATATAAGGGCATTTTGTTATCAACGTGACAGTGACTAAAGGCATTTGTGCCATTGCCCAATAATACTAATACTAATACATACTGAGTTGACAAATTAGTAGAGAAACTAATACTTATCTGATAAAATATGTCGTTACAAAATTTTCAATTGTGTTCTCAGCCAACTTGTGAATTTATTTAATTGTAAAGATAAACATTCGCGTTTATTAACTTTTAAAATTTTAAGGTTTCGTTAGAAAAAAAAAATTCTTGAACAAAATTTCTTTCGATCATAAAAAAATCAAAGGCATTTTCTAACTTCTCAGTTCAATATAACTCCACTATTAATAATTTCAATTGTAAAATAAAATAGTTCAGTTGTAAACCGAAATAACCCAAGAACTTATTTAACTTTTCTAAAAGAGTTTATCTGATGCCAAAACTGCATATACTTGATTGGATAATCCTTTGCTTTTAATTTCTATTATTACTTACCAAATTTTCGCTAATATTATAATATATTAGCTTCATCGGGATAATTTTTGTGAAATTTATAATACCAAATTATTTTTAAAAATATATAAAATAACATGTTAAAATTCGATAACAGACTACTGAGTCTGTTACATTTTATATATTTTAAAAAATTATTTGGTATTATAATTTTCAACAAAATTACCTTGATAAAACTAGTAAAATAGCGAAAATTTGGTAAATAATAAAAGGAATTAAAATTAATGAGTTATTAGATCTTTATCGCTTCAACTGTGTACATAAAATTATGACGTTGGATAATCTTGTTTAGTGTTACCACCTCTGGTTTACTTAAGTTTTCTATACAAAATAAAGCAATAAAAAATAAATAAATTTTCTCTTTTTTAAGATGAAACCCTCTATTTCCTGATACTGATGAAAAAAACTCACTGAATAAATATAGTGTGTATTTTTAACAAAGTGTAAAACAAAGCGAAAGTTGAGATTTTTGAATCACACTTTGAATTTAGTATCTCTAGGTAGATGCAAACAACTTTTTCTCATGATATTTGTTCATGTTTAACCAACTAATGACAATTTTGAACTTTGGACATTTTTAAACGACACTTATGTATTGAAAAGAATACGAAGTGACTAATATTTTGGAGCATTTCTTGGTTTCTAATGATGCACAGTTACTTTAAAACTAAAGAATGAAAGTTTCTATATGGCACGGCTTTTCAGCGGTCACTGTATAAATAGTTTTGTCTTATTGAAGCTTTTTTTAATTTATCAAAGAATTTTTAAATAAGACTTGTTGTCGAAATTCTGATCCAAAGTTTGCAGTATTAATTAAATCAAATAGCATTCTTACTGTTTTCAATATCCACCAAAAATGCCTTTCGCTTACATGGGGATGGAGATGCCAACATTAGCAGCTACAATTCATTAACGATATTTGCACACGAAAAAAATGTAACTCCTTAAATTAAAATAGTGTTTTCCCAATTAAACAAAAACAAACGAGTCGCTGCAAGCCGGGCCGGCATACTTCTCAAAATGCGCATCTCTAATTTGGATTTAACTTAATTTTATTTTGCGAAGGAAATTGAATAAAATTTTGACAATTTTTTAATGCCGAAGTCTACAGTTTTTAGTGTTTAGTTTTTAGTAAATCACCCTATCCGACAGATATTTATGAATGTATTTACTCGATAATGTTTTAGAGTTTTTGAATTTATTTGTTTATTTGAAATGTATTATTATTTCGATTATTTCGTTAAATATTGAATTTTGTAACTACTGACTGTAGTTCTTCAATTGAAAATTGTATTCGTGTAATTTGATGTTCCTCTGTGAATGTTTTGCCTCGACGCAGCTCCTAATTCAAGTTCAAATGTTTTTCGATGAACGCAAAACGCGTTGGCTCAACACATTTTTAGTGGGGTATATAAACAACGCAACTGGCGTGTTGATTCAATATTATGTTTGAAAATTATGTTCACATTTAGTGTTGCGTCAACATTGTTTTATGCTGGAGCAACACAATATCTAAATATAGTGTTCTCCACTCCAAATAGGCTCTAAAGACACTCTAATGTTCAAATAACTAACATTCGCCACTTTCCGTGCGTTTCACAAAATTAGCAGAGTCTAGACAAACTCGTGCTTTGTCGACTCTCGAGGAAATTAGTAGGCAATACGAACCCATTCTCATGAGACAAATAACTAATGTGTAATATGTCTTAAATATGTACACATTAAATTTGGAAGCTAACCAGGCCGATGTGCATGCAAAAAACTGCTTTCCACTTACCTGTGTAGACGCAAACTATAACATATTTCTTGTTATGTAGTCATGGATAGTCAAACTGCTGCACTGCATTATACTTGATGGAAATAACATAATATTAACGATAAATTAGTGTTGGATCAAAACAAAATAGTGTTATTTCAATACAAAACACGAACACAAAAAGTAGCATTGAATCAAATACAATTAAGTGTTAATTTAAACGAATTCTGTCAACGCAAAAACGGTAACACATTTCTTTGTGTTGAATTAACGCAATCATTTTTCTCGGTCTATGACATGAACCTGAATAATTATCGCAACAATATATTGTTATACCTTTTATTAAAAAATCTGACCGTTTCTAGGTAATGAAAATTATAATAAATTGTATTAAAACGTATTATATTTCTCATACCTGGTACTATCTATTTTTTAAGTGTACCCAAATAATATCAAATTAAATCGCATGCTAATATTTAATTTACATAAGGTAAGTGGAGTAAGTGTGTACTATCCCATCTTACCTTATTCGCCTCTGCAGATCACTTGCCGAACTTACAACCTCATTACATACTTGTAAAGTAATAATTTAGAACATACATTTGCGGTTTACAGCATGTAAAATTTACGACATTCCCGTGAGTATAAGTTCGACTATCTCGAGCAGCGTGGTTAAGATATTTATTTGCTTTCGAATATCGTTCTTGCGCAACATATCACGCCCAAACGAAAGGATGTAGTATAGAATTTCTTATTCGAATAAGTTATCTTCGACCATGGTACTAAATATTATTATCTTTCACATCCAATAGTATCAAAAATTAATTCATGCCGTACTACGTATAAACCACTGAGTATTTGAAGTATGTACGTATGTGCTAAAAGAAAGCAAATAAATTCCAACACGCAACGCGTACTACTTCCTAAGTTTTATTCAGTAGGTTTCAAATATTTCGCAGTATTTAAATCTTGAGCATTCTTTTTTTTTAATGCACCTACGCAAAATAACAAGTATGTACAACACTTCACCCAATTAATAGAAACCAGTGTTGGATGCTTATAAGACAAGTCTAAAATTTCAAATTGTAGATAATAGAATAGATAGACACACATGGAACTCGTAAATCAAAGGCTAATTACAGGTTGCAATAAATTTCTAAATGCAGCAACATCGATACGGAGAATTCCAAAAATTTTGCACTTTTCATTTACTCGCCTTAATAGCGTATTTATGCAATTTATTATTATGCGAACAGAGTGCATTCACGGCTATAATTTGCATACTAATTTGCGAACCAACACATCGTTGTCGCTAACATTCCATAAATAGACTAGCGAGTTTTTCCAAACGATTCCACGAACGAGTCAGTCGGTATTAACCTCGTAATAAGTCACTTATTTAATTATTCGCCGCTAAACGCATTTACGGAGATACGTATAATTTCAAATTTATTTCAATATTAATCAATAGTTAGTTAACAATTAGTTACTTAGTAGGACGATTAGAAGCTCAAAAAAAAAACGTGAATTCTGCAATGATTTACTTTTATGATCTCAATACGCTGTTCTTGAGAAAACATGGTTAGCTTTCTCTGCGACCCAGAGTAGCGTATATGAACTTTCACCTGAAACAAAATAAATACCTTAAATTATATGAAACTAAATTAAAAATACTAGTCATGTTTAGAAAACCCTTTTGTATAACTATATTTACTATGTACACACATCTTTTTATATGAATTAATCCACGTGTATATCAAGATAATCATACTAAACAGTAAATATTTATGATTAACATTGAATCTTTAAAATTTCCTTGGACTGAAGTGGAATACCCGAAGCTGCTTTCTTTTGCACATTGTCAATCGTACGTAATACAAACTTGTGCATGTGTGTATATTATCTGCGAATATGTATGTGTTTGTGTGTATTTTTGGGTGACTAATAACTTTATTATTATTACCGATGCAAACCGCGGGCACACGTCGTTCAAACACGCCTTAACCTAACTGTTAATCCGCAATTTGCGTGAATTATTTATTAATAAGACATCGACAGCGCAACCGAAAAAAATGTGCCGTTTTCGAAATCGAAAGACGTTCGCTCCGAGTGGAGCATACATTTTATCGAAGTAGGTTGTTGAGATCAACCGATATAGATTGTTTATTGATGACCAAACGATAAATATTAAAATTGTCGAACTTCACGTTTAAATTATGCCCTGATGAACAATAACAAGAACTACAGCGACATAACTTGATTGGCAAAAAGTTATCGGAATAATATTGTACTATAATATTTATTAATAATACGTACTGCAAATAAATATACACACGGTATATATTTTAACAACTAACAATAAACTTCCATGGATAGCAAAATACGACATAAGGCAGATCTATAGTCTGTATTACATGCCTGTATACCATACGGATTAACAGACTTCTATTATACTTCTGCAAGACCAAAAACAATAGGTGCTCATAAATACACAGAAAAATTTTTGGTGGAGTTAAATATAAATATATTGCGCATAAATATATTTTGTATTTAAATATGGGATAAGAACGAATTTATATTCAATTAAAACAAATAAGAGAAATTCGTCGCATGTGTAAATTTAGCAATAACTTTTATTTATTTTAAATGCCCCTTATGTGTCAATTTAAGAATAGTTTTTATTTTCTTTTGATACGCCTTTTGTCAATTTTCCAATTTTTTCCAGAATTTGCTGTGTCAACATTTCTGTTTTACATTTTGTCATTCTGACAGCTTCTTCGGGATAACTGAGCTATTATACATTACTCTGCTTTCGTATTTATCGTAGAAAGTCTAAGGTACTGCGTATTACTGAAAAGAATTCTTCCCTCTGCTTTGCTTTTTAGAATATAATCTTCTAATCCCTAGAATTTAATTTACGTTAAACACAAATATGTATGTACAGTGATGTTTTTTTGTTTTGTCTCCCCCCGAGACGATGTATCTATACTTTCTACCACTCGTAGTCGTGCGCTTGGATTATTGTATGATTCGCAAGTAGATTTCATTATTCTCATTTTAGTTTATGATAGGTATTCCCAATAAACGCGGCTCTGTGCTTTTATCAAAATAAATATTTTAAAACATCTTTGAAATCATCAAGTCGTCCGAATTTTAATTTAGAATTTTTTTCCATCAATAATAATTCGAAAAATAAACGAGATAGGTAAATGAGGGTGGCGGGAATCGATTCTCCGCGTCCGATTTTACTGAGAAACATGTAACTGAAGCCTTATTGCGCTGAAAAGTCCTCAAAGGGAATTAGAGTAAAACACGAGAAATTCAAAATTTGGTTTTATGTTGAAATTTATAAAAAATTCCAAAATTATCAATTTCGTGTAGAAATCATCTGATGATATCTAGGGATGATTTTTTTTTAACTAAGTAAACGCGTACTACTAAAAAAATCAAAGTTTAAACTTAAACGTTTATTTATTAAGTAGATACAAATGAAACGACTTATATACATATACATAAAAAAAAATTAAAGGTAGGGAGATCATTGCAACATGAGCACGAGACTAAAGAAAAATGGTGAAGCGATACGGTAGAATGTAAAATTAAGCAAAAATAATATTAAAATTGAAACTAGATAATTCAACAATAGGATGTTACTGCAAGATAGAATTAATTAAAGCACATTTTGAAAAGATAATCTCTTTTCTTTGGAATCACGTCTGCACGCAAAAATTATTGACAAAAAAAAAACTAAGAAGAAACTAAGAAAATTGCAACAAATGGAAATAACATTGCATATACACTCCTATTCGAAATAAAAGACCGCGTAACAATAACATTGTTATAGTATCTTATGCTAATTGTATTGTAATGTTACAACGAAACGTCTACAAGGTTATAAGTCATCAGCGCCACCCCCATATCCCATCTTCACATTTCACATTGTCCACGTATCGAGTATAAGGGTTCATCTAGTGGTAGAGCCCGATTCTTATTAGAAAATTCCTTTTTTTAGCCAAATATCTTTAGGGCGTAGAAATAAGGATATTAGTTTTTTTTTACACAAAAGTCTTAAATACTGCTTTCTACCATACTTCCAAATTGTACAAGTTCTCGTATTCGTATTGCAACCCCCTTTTTTGAAGAAAAAGATTAATTAATACACGTACAGTCACATTTTTATGTTTTGTCTCCCCCAAAAGTATAAAGTAATCGTTAGTCTATAAATCTCTTATAGGTCAGTTCCTTGGTATACAACCTGTATATTTATTTATTTATCTTTAAATATTTTACAATTTTGATTACTTTTAAATTAGTTAAAAATTCCATACAGTAACGCCGCCATACGCCATACGCATAACGGTCAGTTCTCTCTGAAGCTTGAAACACCACTTTTCAATTGACAGTAACAAGTTACAATTATGCGCATTCAAATTTCTTTCGGTGAGTGTTTGTCTTAGGTTGCTGCCTGTAGGAACATCAGGAGCATCAAAGGTTAGAATCCAGAAATAATGGCAATTTTTGTGGCGAATCTGGTAAACCCACACACAAAAAAAAATGTCTATATGCAAAAGAATAGAATTTTTTGAGTGTATTATTTTACTGGAAAAGAGTGACCTCTTGAATTTAAAATGTTAACTTAATTCAAGAGTGATAACTTTCACACAAGGCATCCTTTCTCCTGCAAATCTACTATGTCCAACTCTATCTCAAAATAATGATAGCAAGGACTGTGGCGTAGTATAGTAAACAGCACATAAGTATCGGCACCCTCCGCGCCACACAAGTTTAATTTACTGTATAGTAATATAATAAATAGTCCGGGACGGCCGTTTCGAGGACACGAATGGTCCTCCGGTGACCAAATTCGATCACCGGTTGATGATGAGGACCATTCGTGTCCTCAAAACGGCCGTCCCGGACTATTTATTATATTACTATATAATAAATTAAACTTATGTGGTGCGGAGGGTGCCGATACTTATGTGTTGTTTATCTATCTCAAAACTCTTGCTGCTTTAAATAAAATAGATGACTTAATTTAAGCCACTAAATTATTTTGAGATTACATAAGTTTTTCCGCAACAAAATATAACTTTTTTAGCTTGTAGATTGTTTCATTAATATTAATTGCTTCCAGTAATCCTTGGCTGTTGGAAGATAATTAATAATACTGGAGAGGAAGTACAATGGAACACTTTACATGCGCAAAAGCTTACTTCAAATTTACCAACTCATCACACGCAGAAATAAACGAAATGAATTAACTAAAAATGCCGATATAATTGTTAGTAAGAATCATCATAATGTCAAAAAACAGTTAGTACGAGGTTTCAACGTCTAGCCGATATTTCGACACTTATTAACTACAAAAATGAAGCCCCCTTTTGTCTATATCTTTCTCCAATCAACACTAAAACACTAAAAAACATTAAATTCTCGGGCTTTAAAAATAACAAAAACCATTCGTGTGAGAACTTGTAAACTCTAAATTTTGCCTTCAGCAAAATTCAATTTATACTCTATTACTCAGAATATATACGAAATGATCATAGTGATTCTTTGGAATAATCTGGCATAGGTGTCTATCTCTGAACAAGTTATTTTCGTGCAACATGGAGTAATAGAACCATTTGTTTACATTCAAAAGTGAAGCCAACATAAAGCAAAACATTTATCACCAATCCCCCAGAAGTAGTTAAAACGCGATTAAGCTTTGTAATTTCTAATTGTAATCCGTCATAATTTCAAAGTTCACCTCATGGCGAACCTCGTATTACATCTTATACATTTAAATGAAGTACGGCCATGAAAAATTCAATATGTTTAGTTTTAATTTGTTTAACTTCATCAAATTATTGTTACGTATGCTTTTCTAACCTTATTAAGCACGTTAAGTTAGTGAAATATTGTATAACTTTATAGCAAAAATGATAGGTTACATCAGTGTTATGTTGACTTCACCATGGCATATAGGGAACAGTGTGCGATGCTGCTTCTGTCACTCCAAGTTCTTTGATTCTAATAAACTATATTGTAGTAATTTCCATTGTAGCTGCTCTCAAAGTAAATGATACTTTTTAAAATATCATCACGACATTATTATACATAGAGGTAGATATAAATCCATAAAGCTCAAGCTAAACGAGTGATGTAAAGCATTAGCAGTACTTAAGACGACCGCACCCAGGCAAGGCGGGCCGACACGCGCTAACAGACCCACTCTGAATTACAATCAGAGTCGCGGGCGGCTTTACTCGACAACCGCCGCACCACAGCGCTGCACGTTCAACTTAGCGTTGCTTCGCTGTTGCATATTGTGACGTCATCGAGCGCGTCTTAATCAGTATACACATATCGTCAGAAAATAGTTCTATAAACAGTACGTGAGGAATATATGGTGCTCATAACCAATTCCGATGCCTCTATACATAATTGCAAGCTACAAAACTGTTTTTCGCGAGGTATCTACTGTCCAGATCATATTGATTGTACACCACAATGTTTCCGTTGTTAATGTGCAAACACAATAAATAATAATCGCATACAATTTGCAACATTGAGTAAGTAGCAATATGCATTTTTAAAACAGAATTCAAAATGAAAAGTACAGGAAAAGACCATCCTGAATCCTAAAATGGAACTTTAAAAATAGTTAAAGTAATAATCGGCAAAGTTCATTTATTGCCCAGACAAAAGTAATATGGAAGTTTGACATATACAGTGTGTCCACCTAGTGCGTGGCTGAACACTTTTTGATGCGTTCTTCTTCTGACCCCAAATCCAACCATCATTAACCAAAAAAATAATGCTAAGATAGCTTCCTCATGGTATTGATGGAATAATTCACGGTAATCGCAACAAAGGAGAGAAAAAAATACACTAACTCACGGACATGTTTCTGCCTACCCGGCGTCATCAGCGTGGCTTCGAGAATATTTGTTATCTCTATCCTCTATCGCTGTTACCTCACAGTTAATAACACAACTTTCAAAACGACAAACTCGACATTTCTTGGCGCCCTCTAGAAGCAAAGTAACGTATGCCTGCCGTTCAGGAAGGACAACTATTTTCACTGCTACAATAAGATTCATAGACTACTAGATCTTATTAGCCTTTAATTCAAAAATTACTTTTTTGTTAATATCACGCTTGGTCGTCAAATAAAAAATGTCAAACCCCATATTTTTGTATTTGTCATAAAATGTTCTAGTCATAACTAAAATAATGTAGTTACAAACAAGCCACGCACAACACCATACTTTCAGCAGCTACTGCATTCATTGAAGACAGTATAAACTTGTTCATAATACACTTAAGCTTATCTCGACATTTTAAATGTATTTATTACTTCTAGATTATTCTTTACTAAACTCTTAACATGTAGCTAATAATCCAACATCATATTAAATTGTTGAAAACGTTAAATAGGAAGATTATTCTTCGTGCATCTGACTATAGAGAATTACTTAAATCTGTCACGTTATACACAAACACATACAAGTAAAATTCGACGGTGTTACCGTGCACATTTTATTATAGCTAGCACGATCACACTTACTAGTCCTTATTTACTATTATATGACGCCATGAACGCATAGAAGTTAGATTCGACACAAGCGGAACGGTAATATTTGTGTATGGTACATTTACCGAAGAGGAAGCGAAAGTTGGAAAGCACTTTCCTTTGACCGGTTTTTACTTCCACGAAGTTCATGAATATTTTCGTTGAACGGAAATTTTCTATTTATACAATCTTTCTTCCTACACGGATCGGAGATGTAATTTTTTAATATAATAAGCTATACTTTTCTCGTGAGAAAAATTGCGATTTATGTAATTTAGTTTATTCTCTACCGATGTATGAGCTACTTTTTAATAGCCGAGTTCTTCAATTCCATTTAATTGATTTTCAAAGAGTTGGCAAAACTTTCGAATAATCACATGTTTCTTTAATATTTTACAGTGCGCGTTGTTGACGATGATGTTCGAATTTCCATTAACAAATTGCATTGCGCAAAAGGATTTAATGAAAACTTCATATCTCCATTTAACAAGAAATGTGCTGACACCTTTTTGTTTTTCCTGAAATATATCTATTAGCAATGATATTTTTCCGTCATGTCTTAAAAAACATTATAAAAATAATTTGGTCTCGAAAACTACCATCCTGTTTATATATTACCAATTTTATTGAAGATTTTGAATCAATTGTGAGCAGCCACTAATAAGTTTGCTCTATTTGGTAAAAACCAACGTGGATTTCTTACTAATTGTGCTGCGAGTACAAATTTATTTAATAAAATAAAATGTATCTCGCAAACTATTGATTCTGGCAATGTCTGTCTAACAACGTCAATTTATCTAAGGCTTTCGATTTCATTAATCATGACATTTTGATTTACACATTCAGTATACATGGGATAAACGGTATTGTAAATCAATAAGAAATCGTGCACAGAAGGTAGTTTATCACAGATTAAAATATCACCAATTTAAGCGTTCTCTAAGGTTATATCCTGGCTCCTCTTCTATTTTGAATTTATATAAATATAGTGTTTCTACGTTTCTTCTAATAAATTTTTGCTAAAACGAATTTAGATACCAAATTCGATGTTTAGTAATGAATTAATAATAAATAAAAATAAAACGCAAATAAAACTATTTTGTATAATAATATTATTTCTATGAATTATTATAGTCGGACCATGCCACAGATGGCTTGGTCACTTCGACCTTAATAGATTATTATATAACAAAATTAATAATTAATAAAAAATTAATAAATAAATTATTATAACAAAATGCGTTGTGTGTTAGACTAGTTGGAGGCTTTTAATAAACTTTAGTACTATTCTAGGATATACTTCTTTCTTCGACCCAATAGATAGAAATAATGGCCCACTAAAATGGCAACATAATGGCAACAAATGTGAATAGAACTCCGCCGTCTCCAAGTTTTGGCATAGACGACAGATTTGGTCTTCGGCTTCTCCTAATTTATTTAAGTGATATTTTAGAACCACATGACCTGTCAAAAATGGCCTTTTCCGATAGCGCTATTTTTGCTGTCTCTGACGAGCCTGAGATGAGTACTTTTGCTTGTTTTTGTCCTGGAATTTCCATACTTTCTGTGCTCTTACCTTTTGTAAGCTCTTTCGTTTACATGTGTTCATATCCAGTTCCATTCTTTACTGCACATAATTCCGAGGCGTAACAGCAAATCTCTAAGACTTGTGGTTTTGTAGTGCGTTACGAAAAGTGAAATAGTGAAATTTGAAAATTGATGAAGATGTGGAAAGAATGCGGATTCTTGTGAAGAGGTCAAATCATCGACTAACATTGAGAATGATGTTTTGAATCGTTTTACCCTTCATCAAGATCAAGACTTAGGCATGAGGATCGTGTGTGCCAAATAGTGCTAAAAAAAACTTATAATTGAACAAACGACAGTAGAAAGAAAGTGTGCCTTAACCTCCTCGGCAAAATCGGAAAGGACCCAGATTTCTTCAGCATGTGGTCGCCGATAGTGATAGATTTTTGAATACGATCCCAAAACAAAAAGTCAAGGTGCATAGTGGCACACTAACAAATCTCCTCGGCCGAAGAAAGCTCAAATAACCAAATCTAAAATCAAGTCCATGCTCATTTGTTCTTTTGACTAGGGAGATCGTTCGCAACGAGTATATGCAAAGCAAGTGTTTTATAACCTTGCCTTGTTTTATAACCTTGAAAGGCTAAGAAAACGGGCGCTTCGCATCAGAACAGAAACTGTGGATACTAGAATGCTAAGAAAATGTCCTCTGTCACACCGCCGTCTCCGTCACCTAGTTTTTGATAAAAATGGGATTCCTGTGGTTTCCCAGTCCCTCAAAACGCGACAAACAAAAGAGAAAACGTTACGAGACATATACAAAAGAAAGAGAAAACACCTAGATGAAAAGATCGTGTGAAAATGTGAAGAAAAACTAGAAGAAAACTAAGAAGATGCTAGACGAAAAAAAGAAAACCTAACCCATTAAAGCGCAGATGGAAAATTAAAACTGCTCCAAGGAGCTGCTTGGCACCAAACAAAACACCCTTAAAATAGGCACTGAGAACATGAAAACATATATCAAAGAGAAAATGGAAACTATCCGAAGTGGAAAGCACTCCAAAAAAAATAGGTAGTGCCGACGAAATTAAACCAGAAATAATTAATTCTGTGACAATAAAATTCTTGCACCAAATAATACTAAAGGCATGCAGAACAAATTACGTTCCAAAAGATTAGATAACAGCGGTAATTAGCCACATATTTAAGAAAGGCGATCGTGCACTGTAGATACTACAGAGGTATATTCTTACTGTGCGTACCATTTAAGGTGTTCAAAAGAATAATAGAAGAGAGGTTAAGATATTTGTAGTTAGACAGATAACAGAGAAAGTTCTAACCACGAAAAAGAAATTGTTTTGCTGCGCAATAAGTATAGAAAAAACCTTTGACAGCACGCATCGAACAGATATCTGGAATATTTTAGATAGTAAAGGCATAAACAAGAAAACAATAACAGTTATTCAGAGTTTCTATAATAGACAGAAAACGCAGTGAGTATATGGAAAACTAACGAAGACGTTTAATTCGACCAAAGCAATTCGATGAGGAAGCATCCCAAGGCCACTATTATTCATTACGGCGACCGATGAAATATCAACAAGGAAATGAGTAATGTACACGTTGTATGTAGGATGATAAGGATGTATGTAGGATTATATATATATAGGATAACGATGTATGTAGGATTATAAGGATAAATATACTATTTTGCGAAAGGAAAGAAAGAACTCCAGAATAAACTAGGGAAATGGAAAGACATGTTTTCACAATACAATTTAATAATCAACAAGAACAAAACACAAATACTGTCCTTAACACAAAACAACGACAAAATAAAACTACAAATAGAGGACAAGACCAGTACCACAAATTAAACAACTAAAATATCTGGGAACTTGTATTAAACAAACCAGAAAAATAGGGAACGAAATTAATAACCACATCAGTAAAGTAAACAACATATATAGAGATCTGCAGAAAATATTCTTCACCAAAAGAGAAGTATCAAAGAAAACTAATGTGAAAATTTACGAAACAGTTGTAGTTCCAATTTATATAACGATGATGTGAAGCGTGCCATTCTAACCGAAACAATGAAAAGTAAAATTGAAGCTTGTGAAATGAAAATGCTGCGGAAAATTCATGGAGTGGCAAAAATGGACAAAGTGAAAAGTGCACTTATAAAACAGGATAAAATGAAAATGAGATGGTTGGTGGCCATTTAGTTAGAGTGAAAGACGACGGAATACAGTTTAACTGCTACGTTAGAAAAGTTCAACCTCCAACATTATGCGATAAAGAAGTCGTCCGAAATTATCTAATTCAGTGAACTAGGAAGTAAGTATTACGCCGTATACTGAGAAAGTTGTCACTCAAAACGAGGAAACATTACTCTACATGCGTACGATTTTGCGCTCTGTATGGTATTCTATCATTATTGGAAGACGGCCATTTTGTGGTTCTATTGATGCATAAGATAAACTCACTGTATATATGATTCTGCCATTTATAGTAAAAAAAAATTGCGAATGCCTGGTGCTTTTAAGCAGCATATTGCCTTCTTGTATCAACTTCGTAACAATATATCAAGCAACCAATACTATTTTCAACCTACATTTAATAAACAAATATTAAAATAACGATAGCTGACGTTCATCTTATGTGTAATCGATTTGCACTTCTATCGTATATCGTAGTACACATATTTGCATATGTATAAACCAAATACATAAATACAAAAGTTGGTATCAAATATAATGGCATCGACGATGGCTTATAAATATGGAAGAGCTCTATTCTGTTCCATAAATTAAAGACGCCTTTCATAAGGATATTAGTTTCAATTATAATGTGCAGACCGAACTTGGACGATGCTAAAAAATGCTTACCGCAAACTAATTTTGTACTGACAGGATGATAAGTAAATTAATCATCTCTGAATGTGTGGTGAAGTAACTGTACCATACTTGTCTGTAATTGGTCAACATACCAAGCAAAGACGTCATTCGAAAGAATTTTTCGTATAACAAAGCGCTATTTGTCTAGTGGTGAGACAACTCGCCAAAAACACATAAACTAGTAAAATTATACTACTAACTTCAAACTATAACCTTATGTATTATTATTGTTTTTTATCTATTGATGACGTACGTTTCTTAGAAAATTGACTAGAAATGTAAGCAAAGGATCTGTACAAAAATAGTGAAAAAAAAAAGCGTGAAATCGCTGTCAATCAAGTAATGGTTGAACGTAAAAATCGGAATTGTAGTTAACAGCAATATATGTGAAAAGACTTAGATCTACACTGCAGATATTGGATAATTACTAACGTATTGCACGACCGCCTGGCGGCCTACCGTAGAAAACACGGTGGCAGCCAACAATGTAATGCAAATGCAAAGGAAAAGTGGTGTTGGCTACCATGATCCGGTTCTGTAATAGTATAAAGAAGGACGAAGTCATAGGACCTGATGAAATGTACCACAAACTGTGGAAGAACACTTGCTTGTCTAGGAACCGCGGTGGATAACGTTCCATCTCCTTTCGTCAAACCCTACAAATATTTAACACACCAACAGATCGCTCTTTTCGAAGAAAAAGCAAGAAAGGGTTTGAAGCAGGACCACACTCAGATTAGTCAGGCTACTAGACTGTTACGGAGCTCCTTCCAATACGGCTGGATGATCACAACTGAATTCCTAGCAATGAAGAATCAGACAGACTGGCTAGGAAAAGTTCCGACATTTTGGCCCAGGACCACCCTCTATTTGAGCACGTGTGCCTCTGCTTTATGAAAGGATTAGAACTATGCCTTATCCGAACAAGCGGGACTTTCTCATGGTAGTAAAGAGAACCGGACTAGATGGTGGAAACAACTATGTCGCGCGGTTATCCCTCTGGGCAACATCCTAACCTATGCCGAGACAGATGATTGGTTGACAACCCAACAAATTCTCCAGTATGGAAAGGCTATAAATGGGCCTATCGTGACTTAAATATTTGTTATATATATAATATAGTTTTTTGCAAGTACATTTGCCCTGTAATATTTTAAGGCTGTTTACATATCGTATCTTGAATGTAAAACGACAGATAGCCGTGCAACAAATAGAGAATCACAATACAGCATCCATTCTTCATCATACATCATCCGACTCAGCACTATGCTAGCGAGGACTAAAGCGTAAAGGAAAATTGTATCTGCTAATTTTACATACAAGACAGATGGAAAAAAAAACTAATAATAATAATAATAATAAGTTTATTCATCCAACAGCGAAAGCCAATTACAGGACAATAATGATAGGAAGGACTGTGGCGTAGTATGGTAAACAACACATAAGTATCGGCACCCTCCGCACCACACAAGTTTAATTTATTATATAGTAATATAATAATTAGTCCGGGACGGCTGTTTCGAGGACACGAATGGTCCTCATCATCAACCGGTGACCGAATGA